>OMNZ01094458.1:0-26073 GCA_900303255.1 Lesueurigobius sanzi
AATCTACAACGAAGCATGGAAAATGAAAACATATGTTAAAAGGGAATTGAAAATATATATTTATGGCACAAGTGTAGTGTAAGACAGTTGTTCCCAACCTTTTTTGCCTTGCGTACCCCTTGGGCCTTTCATTTATACTACGAGTACCCCCTGCCTCGATGGTTTTGTTGATTAGTTAGAAAATGAATGACTAAACCTCCTAATTATCAGTAAAAAAGCTAACTAAACACACTGAAACTCTCACTCTTTTACAGTTACATGTTTTTTAAGCTTTTCTTTGACTATAATAATCAAAAATTAATCTTATTTTTTTATCTGAAATTAATCCAAGTACCCCCTGCTAACCTTTTGCGTACCCCTAGTGGTCCCCGTACCCCTGGTTGGGAAACACTGGTGTAAGACACACTTACCAAGAGGTCTGTGTTTTCCAGATATTTTTTCCAAAAGGGCCTAATCTTCCTCTGTCCCCCGATGTCCCAGACATTTAGCTTCATGCCATGAGATGCCACACTTTTTATGTTGAAACCCTAGAGAAAATAACAAACCAATGTTTACGCCATATATGATCAATGCATATGATTTAAGACCATCACTGTTATCATCAAACTAAAGAAATGTCTAAAACTATCTATATATATAGTATATGGGCACTTCAAAAGCAAAAGTGTCAGAGCCAATATTGAAAAGTTTGTTTTAGTTTGACCTTCATTTAACCAGGAAAGTCAGAATCGTCTTTTCAGAGGAGTCCTAGCCCTGTGGGGGACCTTTTTGTACATTAATCCAGCCACAATCACAAGCTTATTACACAGCATTGCATCAGGAAGAGCATCCAGCATAAAAGCTACATCAAGTTTAAGCAAATTTAAGAATAGCTGAGGCAACACCCGAAGATTTGTACATGTTTTGAAAGTTTGCCGAGCCACATCATTTCTTTCTTCTCACAACCTATTCTTTCCTGTATTGAGGAGCTTGTGTAACCTCTCTGTCCGGACAAGCTTTAGATAAGACTGGACAGATCAGCCGTGTGGTCGTGTTTGTATGTCAAGTGTGATTTAGATTTGGACCGATTATTGCCAAGTCGTTGCCAATGGGCCTCTCCGCGCTTTATTGACCTGCACTTTCCTGGCAGTACTTGTGTGAGTAACGTAACTGCATCGTGTAAGCACCTTGAAGTTAAACAACCACAACTTGCCGGGTTTTAAAGTTCATACAGGGACCCGCCTGTTAAGTGTGGCTGACTTATCGCCACATTTGCACACAGTTATTCTTCTGCTCACTTAAAGATCCATTATTTCATTTTCGCAGAACGCAACAAAAGCAAAGGTCATGTGAATCCTATTACGGCGGAAGGGAGCATGGTCCAGCTGGTCTCACAAGATTAGATTCAATCCCCCAGCCTTTTGTAATGCTGCCCACTGCCCTGTACCGTACAATGTGGACACAAAACACAGCATTCGAGGCGAGAAAAGATGGTATTTGTGTGCGTGTTATGCGTGGCCTACTCTTGGAAGGATACTCCGTTGCACAGAGTACAATTTTAACATTTAGTTTTAGCCGCTTACTTGTGTCGGCGTGATGGTGTTAACATCTTCCGAGGCGAGGCTCTTCAACAAAGTGGTCTTCCCCGCGTTGTCCAGTCCCAGAAGCACTATCCGGACCTCCTGCTCCGTGCTGCCCTTTAGCTTCTCGATTACAGAGAGTAAGCCCTGCGCACGGGAGCACAACGCCACAGTGAGATGAATAGGTCTATGAATGTTCACACACTACTTTAGCATTCTCAACATACCTCATTATTTATACAGTTTACCTATCTGGGGAAAGAGCACTCCTGACAGGTCATTTGTCACAGGGTGTTTCAATTTGGTGAGCATTTGTGACTTGAATAACATGCAGGGAGGAAGACGCTGGGGTACCCTTACAGCTCTTCTCCCAATCCGACCAAATCAATTAAAAGTAGCACCCTGAAACTAGAAATGTACTGTACAACTAACTTCAAACCAGCTCCATCCAGTTGCCAGTCCTGTCTAAGCTTTCGTCGGCTCCAACTCTCCAGTAATGACCTGGTAACACTTAATCTGTGGCCTAATTTGGAATAAAGCTCACTATTGACGAGTGCCCCATTGACATAAATAGAACACTATCCTCCAATTAAAGTACTGCCGAATTAGTATATTATTGCAAATGCTATGAAATGTTGACAATTAAAGAGTGCTCACAGTGTCGAAAGTAATCCAAGCCGGCAAGCATGACAAATGATATACACATAGAAGAACATTTTGAGGGTATCCATTTGGGAGGGATATATAGCCTACTTATACATATACTTCGCACTAGGGCTGGCTTCTTACCTTCTGAGCTTCTCCCATCGTGCTGTCTCCCCTGTGGCCTCTCTGAAGGCTCCAGCTACATTCTCCAGTGAGGCTCGCTCAGGTGTTCTTAGCTATCCAGGTCGCCCAGGTTAGCTAGCCGCAAAAAAAAAGAAAAGCACCCCGACCGCAGGTGCTCCACGCTTATTCCTAACAATTCCACGTTTTAAGTGTGATAGTAAGGTCTGGGCTCTACCTGTTAATTTGCTCCTCAGGGTTAGCAAGCAGGAAGAAGGGGGTGGGAGGGTGGGGGACTGGGGATGGGACTTGGGATTAGGAGGCCAGAATTAGCCCTGGTCATCCGCGCACAGGCCGCGCCACTCACTCACCCCAACCCCACCCCCACCCCACCAGCGCGCTGTCTGCCTGCTGCCTCTCCCACTTTGCACTAGCTTTACCTGGATTATCCCTGTTGCCACCTGCTATATAGGATGCATAACAGGACTCTAGCTAAGCACATGGAAAGAAAAAAAACACATATGAAAACAGGATATAAGTGGCAAAATGCTTTAATGGACAACAACTCTTATGGCTTAAACTTTGAAGGATTAAGTTGCGCAAGATATTTTTTTGCAAATCCCCCTCTTATAAGGCAGAGAGGGCAGCAATATCGTCCCACGTATCCATTACATGACTGCCGTCCCAAAGCGGCTCTGTGCGCAGTGATGTGCATAGCTGTGAGCGGAGCATTCGAGCAGGATTAGTCTCGCCACGCCTGCCTCTCTGGATTAAAACATTTGTAGCCTCTTCCCCCCCACCCCACCCCCCTCAACACAACAGGCTTTCTGGTGCAAGGGCGTGGTCAAAGCTACAGCTGTGCAACACAATAGATACTGATACCTGGATCAGTGGCTCTCGAATAGCGGAGGGAGCGTGAGTTGTGACGCGCCAGCTTGTACTGGTGCTACTCAGAAATCTTTTGCTGGTCTGATTTTGTTCGTTTAGCAGCTTTATTCACATTTTGAAACTCATTTAAATGTAAATGCTTAGTAACTGTTTTTGACTTTCATTAAGGCTGATTTTGGTTGTGTTGAGGCCTGGTTTAGTCCTAGTTTACTCATGGCCTGGTTTACAAAATTTACAAAAACTTTAAATGTTAATATAAAGTTACTCCCTTTCTACAGACATGGACTTATCTTGCTCAAAAACGTTTATAGTTTGAAGCAAGAATATATTTGTGGAGGTTACTTGAAGCAGAAACACGTACACCACAATACATAACAGCATCAGGCGATATTAGAGCATGTATTGAATGGCTGCTACTTGGTATTTGGCGTTGGGTTCGGTGCGGGGCCAGCGGGCAGCACATTCTGAGCTCTCTGCATTTCCAGGACCCTTTGCTTGGTCCTCTTGTTCATGCCTGCAAATAAATCAATAAATATGTACATAAAATACATACATACCCAACAACAACAACAACAACAACAACAACAACAACAACTCCATAATAACTAGTTTCAAAGAGGTTCTATTTATGACTGTATAATTTATTGGGAAAAAAATGTATTACAATATGAGGTGATTTGTAACGCAAGAAGCCACAATACTGTATTGCAAAATCACTAAAGTCATAAATCTGGCTGAGATCGACGCATTATTTTCAAACTAAAACAAAAAACACTTAAAAATATGCAAAAGTTCAGTTTTAGTTATAATTTTACTGATTTAGTTCAATCTTATTTATTCAATTTTGATTTAGTGTTTGTGAAGTCTTGTTTTGACATAATTTGCCGAAAACCATTTGTATTTAATTGTGGAACATACCGTGCTGAAATGGTTTAGTAAAATTGCACCCTTATTTGGCAAATCACAAGTTTATTGAATAACATGCAGCCCTATTACGGCTTACAGGTCAACAGGACTCACTTTGGTCTCTGTGCATCTTGATCTTTATTGCGACGCCCATAATGACGATCAAGGCAAGGGATGAGCAGCCACAAATCACCAGAATGATTATACCGTTGTCTGAGAGAAAGAAAAAAAGACAAAGCTCCATTTTAGACAAGTGTAACATTCTATCCCTCGGAAGAAAGCACAAACAGGAGAGAGTTTGCAATCTGAGAGACCACCACACTCAGACGGAAAAATCTATTTAACTCATCATTGTCACCAAACTAGAGATATGGTACAAACGGCTATGAATAAACATGAACTTACAGTGTACAAGTTCACCAAAACGCTGAGGTTTAAGTGTTTATTTCTCAATTTATATTTTGCTTAGAGAAATGGGCCCTGGTGCTACCCTGAGATAACTAATAACCCCCACTGGGCCACCTACTGACTGCATGCACTAAATGACTGAAAAATACATTTATTTCAGCGACTAACTTGATGCTCCCCTGCTCACACTGAGACCAAGAGTATTTCCTTACTGTTGACAGTGACACGGTGTGGAGCGGACGTGTAATTGCCGCAGCCGCAGTGGACCACACAGTCGTACTGGCCCTTATGCTTCGCAAAGGCCTTCTCTATGATGAACTCCTTCTCTTGTCCCTCGATCGTGCTCTTGTCCTTCCTCCACTCGTACGTGACATTGGCCTGGAGGGGCAGGTCATGGAGACAGGTGAGAGAGACGCGCTTGCCCTCCTCCACCTCAGACCCAGTGCCGTTAATGGATACGTTGAAGTCTGCTCACGGACAATACATAAGGGTTGAACAATTATGGAGAAGTATTGGTGATTTTACTAAGAACTATTACTATTGCCATTAGATTTGAAATTCAGATTTAAAACTATCATTCAGTTCACGGCACACACTTTAGACACAAGGAGAATCACCATTTAAAGGAAGACATGAGTAGCTGAACTATCACAACAATCATCTATTTCAATCTATACTTGTACAGGTCTAAACTACAGAGTTATATGAAGAGTTTATTTGCAAAAACAGATAAGTGCCATTGACAAAATCAACATATGCTTGTAGTTTTCTCTTTTTGTAGATGAGATTTTAATGACCAGATCTATTTTAGTGCATCAGAAATATGAAGTCACTTGTTATTGATCAAATTAATTCACCTTTAACTTTACTGGTGCTACCTGTAGAGTACGGTAATACAAATTTAAAACAACTTAGCAAAAAATTCAAAATGGAGATATCTGCTTTTGCAAGATAGCAAGTCAAAAGAGCAACAAAGCTGGTGTACCAACACAAACAGTCCTAATGCCCCACTTTCCGCAAAGTTAGAAGTCAAGCCTGAGGAGAAAGATTGTTTTTTTTTTTTTTCTAGATATTGCCTTAAATGCTACACAGTGTTTCTACAACTGAAAAACTGTAGCCTTTGCCATGCGCTATAACCATTCAAATTGCAATTTTGATTTGACTACACTGCATAAAGTGATCTCTTGATAAGTTAAATTTGCTTGAATTCAGAATATTTGACCTTATTTTCAGTATTTTTGTCTTGCCAAGTAAAATTATCTGCCAATGGAACCAGTACTTTTGCACTTACAATAAGAAAAAACTACTTATTGCACTAATGACATAATAAATTTCAATTTTCTTGAAACGTAATGCTTTTTCTTATTTTAAGTGCAAAAATACTTGTTGCATTGATTGGCAGATAACAAAATTTAACTTAGAGATCAATTTTGACAGGGGTAACAGTGGTCCTAGCAGAAAAGCCTATGAGTCAAACTCCATCATTTAGATGTCTCTAGTCTCCCCTACATGTATCTGTGATGCACTTGTAAGCCTCGTTTACCTCTCTTGCAGCTTTCTTCAACATCCTGGGATTCTAGAAAAACATCCAAAGCATTGTTAATACATAATTACATAGTTTACATTGAGTTGCATTACAGTCCTATAGCAGCCTCGCTTAGCCCGCTTTTCTAACTTTACATTCGGTTTAGTCATGGTTCGATATTTAGTCCCGCTCAGGAAAATTGAAAATTATCCCCAATTTCAGACCCGCATTATGTCTTTGTTTACACCTGGGTTAGTTTGGCCCAGGCCTTGATCTACAGGGTGCAAAAGGGTGCGCTGCATGAAACACAAACGCTCCCGGAGTCAGTTTGTGAGTCAGGTTTGGACATGTCATTTGGAGAGGCATATTTTTCAAAAGGTGACGTTTGTGTAAAAAGTATAGGAACCCACACATTATATAACAAAGTAATCAACTTATTCATGATACAAACCAGGACATGGCAACGTCGAGCAGGTCTTATTACAGGTGGCTATGGAAGATTAGAAAATATAAGACTTACAGTGGAAAATGTATTGCTGAAAAAGTGGAATGAAGGCCAGTATTACCGGTCACGTTTGCCCCTACAATGGAACATTTCAGGCACTCTTTGGGTATACATTTAGCAGAGCAGACATGCACTACAAACACAGAAGACAATTACACATTACAACTACTGATAAACATTATTAAAATGAATGAATTAAGTCATTTCTGTTACTTACCGCCAGCCAGAATGTATAAGAAGAACACTTTGAAAAACATCCTGTGAAAAGGTTTAATATTGAGATTAAATATATGAAAGCATTTAATCAAACGCACACAACCTTCTCAGTCTTTACCTGTTGATGCTGCATCCACAGAGGGTGGACTGTTTTGCTTACATAGTTGCCCTTTGGATCTAAGACAGAGCTGATCGACTGATAGCAATGCAAATCATAGCTACCAAAACTGGACAGTATATGGTAAACAGTAGGCCTGCTAGTGTTTGCATTTTCATAAGAGGAAGTGCCATTAATTTAGACAGTAAAGGTCTATGCATAGTCTGCCTATTTGCAAATTCATTTCGGTACGAAGCAAATCAACACGGAAATATTTATCTGCGTTTTGATCTGAGAAATACTCACTAAACAGATATGGGCCTCTGTGCAAATGCTGACGTTAATTATTTCAATAGATGAAAACGTAATCCAGCTTTTAGACCACCAGAGGGTGCTATTGACCTTTCATTACGAGCCGCGCTTAAATGTATCCATTCAAATGTTCAATTAATCCAGGCTTTTTGTATATCCTTCCTTTAACACATGCATTATGTCAGTGTGCAGGAAGAAACCAACCTACAATGTTATATAACATCATACAAAGACAAATAATTAGAAGAAAGAGAAAGAAAAAGTGGCTGCAACACGGGTGTAAGTGCGCATGTCCGTAATTAAGTGGAGGAGAGCACCTGTGCATGCTCCATCTTCAGCTTTGGCTAGTCCCCTGCGCCGCTGCTACAGAGTATCTTCTCTTCTACAATAATCTGCACGATGGTAACTTTCAGAAGACTTCACCACAGGCTGGTCCGACTGTCCAGAATTGTCCCACAAAAGCCATTAAGGAAATATGAAACTTGTACAGTTGCTCGTGGCCTAAATGCAGTTCATAAGGTATGCCAGTTATCCACATCCGGGAATGTTTTGTGACGTAAATTTACATCATGTCAAACATTTGAACAAATGTTTTGTTAAAATTCCAAGATCAGACGTGAATTGAATTGATTGAATTGAATTATTATTATTATTATCATTATTAATAATTATAAAGTGGCCATGTGTATTTTATAATCAGTTGTACTAGATATAACCAGTGGCGTGTCCAGACTTTTTTCACTGGGGTGGCTCAGGGGTGCACTTCATATTCCAGGGAGGGAGGGGCTTTTAAAATAATTAGTAATAACACTTATATAAATAAAAAATAACTCATATTTATAAATGCTATAAATAATGTTGTTATGTTAAAATAGCTTTAAAGCTCTGTAAATGGAATGGTAGAGGAAAACTGCCAGTGTCATCAAGCCTAAATCAGGACTAGATTGGTCTGAAAAGGTCTAAAGTGGATCTAAATTTAAATAAACATAAACTGGGTCTCCTTTTTAAAAAATGAACCAAGTCTAAATTTGCAGATGGCCCCAAGTGGAACGCATTGCACAGTCTATGCAAAGTTCTATGTTGACATTGCAAAGCCAAGTCAACATAGAATTTGCAAAAATCTTTCCAGAGAAACAATTTACATATTAAAATATGTTGAAAACTGAATCCAACTTCATCAACCGCTCTCGACACATTTTTACAGCAGTGTGCCCCCTTCCACTTTTTGTTGACACCATTAAGTGACAATTCTGAGCTGTAATTACTGCCTGATGGGTGGCCCTTTTTTAAGAGCTCCTTGGCCTTCAGACAATTTCTAAAATTTGCCACGCACGATCTGCGAAGTGCTCGGAAAATTAGCATAATCAGAATCAAAGGGCTAGGTGCAGCTGCTCACATCTGCAATAACACCCCCGACCTTTGTATTTCTCAAGACTTGGGCTGAGAACAGAGTGCGATCATTGTAACTAAACTTCCTCTTTTGTGGCAAGTTGCTATGGTAAGACTTCCCTTTCAGACAGGAAGTGGCAGGAAGTCCAAAAATGATGAGTTCTGAGTGTTTATGACAGAGTGTATGGGTGGAGTGCTTGGTTTAGTCCTAGAGGGTGGCCATCAGACAATAGTTGGAGTTGGTGAGTGGACAAAAAATGTCGAAGAGCAATTCCCTCGGTCCGTATGTCGGGCATATGGTGAGTTACAAACCCTTTTCTGACCTGCTTCTGTATAATTTTATGCTTCCTTGGAAAGTGGCACAGATTTGTCGTTGGTAGTGAATGTATCATGTTGAATAGTGTGTGTGTGTGTGTCCACTGTTGGTCACAGCTGATTTACCAGGCTTGACCAGTGCCAATCTGTTGTGTGTAGGAAGAGCTGGCCTCTTGTCTGGAACAGCCGTTGATAACAGTCCTGTACTGTACATCACTGGATACACTGCTGTTGGCCCTGTTTCTTTTGCATATTGTTCCTGGGTGTTTTATTTGTTTGGTGGGCAATGTGACAAAACAAATCTGTAGTTTTGTTGTTAGGAAATGATCCTAAGCTTAAACATCAAATGGTTTATGTCAAATAGTGTGAGAAGACCTAATGCTATGGTTTACAGGCCACACCTCATCATCAACAGCTCTATGCCTTTATATGGTTTATCGTAAGGTCTGTTAGTCTAAAATTCAACTTGGTACATCATCAACTGGTGTGAGGTTCCCCTGCGTTTAAATGTAAAAATGAATTGTTAAAAAAAGCAAGTTGTTAATTTACCAAGAAGTTCAAGAGCAAAAGAAGCATTTTCATTTTGAGGCATTAAAAGTTGAATGAGTTTGGTCATAAACCACTTCCTGTGAAAACACGAGTGCTTGTTTTCACAGTTCGGTTAGTAAAATGCCATTTTTCATTTGTATTTATTTATTTATGTGGGGGCATTTCCGTCCACATAGTTTCAACTCAAGTTTGCAGCTGATGCGACACGTAAAGAGTTTAGCTTGTGCTAGTTTTCAACAAATACAGAGTACAATTCTGTATTACAAAACTACTGTAAAACAAAAACATTACAGCACAACACAATCTACAGGACATTGATTCGTTGAGACACACACAATGCTATTTACAACTTAATTGCTGTAATGCGTCACATGATCAAATCGTTTGTATAATCCTGTTGTTGATTCTGGGAAATTAATGAATTTCTTGTTACTTCCTTTCAGAGCCAGGCCATGTCAGATGGAGGTAAATATGAACAGCTTGTGTTGTTGCCAAACATTACTTTTCTACACCAGAGCATGTCTCTGCACGACACACTGAACTATCTGATTTGCTCACTGCTGGCCATGCTTTGTGCTCACTCATGGGTGTGTTTGCTGGTAATGTGCTGCAGAGTTGAACATGTCTGCGCGCAGCTGTGGAGGCAGCAGCTCCAGTCTTCCTGGGACTCCAGGAGGAGTGGGCGACCCAGCCAACGGTGTGCTCAGGTGGGCCGTCTCATTTGAGAACCTCCTGGACGACCCCTGTGGCGTTCGCTACTTCACGGTGAGACGAGATCAAAATGGTGTAATTTCCTCCGAGTGTCTTCTGTGTTTAACCGTGCTTCTCCCCAGGCCTTTCTGATGTCTGAGGTCAGTGCAGAGAACATCTTATTTTGGCAGGCCTGTGAAAAGTTCAAGAAAATCTCTGCTACATCTTTGAATGAGGTGGGTCTTTATTTTTAAGTAAAATATACTATTTTTAACTTGGCTTCTGACAAGACTGTTCTCATATAACTTGCCATTGTTTATTAATGGCATAATTTACAGTTACATTTACACCTGTATACATTGTTTTTATTGCTTTGGAGTGCATTATTCACCCTTATCACACTTGTCACTATGTGGCACTCTCAGCTGAAGACAGCGGCTCGCTCCATGTACAACGCGTACCTGTCTGAGAGCGCCCCTTATTCAGTTAACATCGATGACTCTGCCAGAGTCGAGGAGGAGGCCCTGGAGCAGCCACAGCCCGACATGTTTAATAAGGCTCAGGCCCAGGTCAGTCTCAATAAAGTCTAATGTGTTTGACCTTCTGAGCTCACCTGTCCCTGTTCTGCTCCAGATATTTAAACTCATGAAGATGGACAGCTACCGCCGCTTTGTGCGCTCTCCACTCTACCAGAGCTGCACTTTGGCCATTGTTGAAGGAAAGCCACTGCCTTCTCTCTGTTTGGAGACCACAAAAGGCTCCCGGGACAATGTGAACAGGAGCCCCCATTGTGACAAAAAGGTTTTTATTATATTAAATATGATGCAGCCAACAATGACACTGAAAATGTGACATGCTTTCAAACAGAACAGAAAATCAGACTTGAGTGGCTTACGAAGTGGTAAGAAAACTCCAGAAAAACATAATCAGAAAAGAGGATCCTGGGGAGGTAGGCTGTGTTTGTTACCTCATCTTTTTGTAATATAATTGTTAAATGATTTTTGTAATTTTAACAGAAGTAGAAGCGTCTGCAGCTCAGATTTTGACTTCCAGAAAAGAGTCTGAATTGACAACAAAGTTCACCCACAGTGTGGAGCTCGGCTCCCTCTACAGGCAGATTGAGGTAACTTTGCTAATAATGGTCAAACTTTCTTTGAATGATGTGGAACATAATTTATTTTGTTGTGGGTTCTTCAGAATGACAGGTCCAGCCCTCTTTCCCCAGAAGAAGGTGGGCGTAACCGACTCGGGGTGGAGGGGGGCTACTGCTGTGTGTATCTGCCGGACGGCAGCGCCTCTCTGGCCCCCACTCGGCCTGGGTTGCTCATCAGAGATATGCTGCAGGGCTTGTGTGAGAAGAGGGGTTTCCCACTCAAAGATGTCATCATTTACCTTCATGGCAAGGACAAGGTGCGAGTAAATGTACTTGTTACTGTGATTGTTTTCATAATGACTTGTTTGTGTAAGCTCCCAGTCATGTACAAGTTTGCACTTGTAGCAAACCTTTTGACTTTTTATTTTTTAGTAGTCCTCTATAACTGGAAGTTTAGTATTGTATTGTCCTTGGGCAAGACACTTCACCCAATGCCTATGTGTGAGTGGTTGGTGGTGGTCGGAGGACCGTTGGGGCAGATGTGAGCAGCTGCTTCTGTCAGTCTACCCCAGGGGAAACTGGCTACAAATGTAGCTTACCACCATCAGCATGGAGTGAATGAACCCCCCTCTCTTTCATGTGTGAAGCGCTTTGGGTGTGACTTGTGTCATATGAAAAGTGCTATACAAATATATGAATATCAACATTTAAAACCAATAGCAAGGCCCACTCACGTGGAGTAAAGTTCTTAAATTCATCATTGGAAAAATTGATAATGCAATATGACTTTGACTTACAATGGTTTACGCCGATTTCTTTTGAGACTATGATGGCTATTCAAATCTTGCTTCCTCTTGGGGACATTTTTAGAGAATTTGTGTTTATTGTGCTTATTTAGATTATTTATAAAGCGTTATAATTTCAGCACATTTGAATAAACGGTTGCCCCAGTCAGATCAGTTGCCTCTGTGCTGTAGAAAAACGGCAGTAAACATGGAAAAATTCCACGCCAATATTTTTTTCCCAATCGGACCGATACCGATATTTGAAAAATAGGCAAATATCTATATCGGTGGCACGGATATCTGCCACCCTACAAATAATATTCCCTTTCCTCTGAAGACACTGACATTTGGATGTGAGGTGAAAAATCTTCAATCCTATACAAATGGTTCAGATGACAACTTTTGAAAAGCTTTGTTGCGATTGACATTGCCCTTGTGTGCTGGCAGCAGCCTCTGACGCTGGACCAGGACTGTGCGGTGCTCAGGGATCAGCAGGTGTCTCTGGAGCTGAGGGTGACGTTTGCGTGAGTCACTTTTTCTTTTCTAAGTCCTGGCTCGGTGTGGCCTGCTGTAACTCAAATGAGTTGTATGATTTTCTGTGTGGGCTGTCTGAGTGACAGACAGTTGTTAGTTATCCCTTAATCATACTGTGCACATAATGTTAAAATTATAATTTCAGGCTAGAAAACGCCTTCACTGGTAAGACTATTGGCATAATGGTAAAGTCGAGCAAGACTCTGCAGGACGCCCTGTCAGCAGTGCTTCAGAAGCATCACCTTAAACTACAGGACGTGCAGCTTTCAATGGTTCGTTTCATACATTGGACATGCCACACAAAATAACTAAAAATGTGATTTAATTTCTCTGCTGTCTTTATGGTCCTTTAGACTGGCAGTGACGCACCAGTGAACATGAACACCAATGTGTTCAAACTGGCCAACAAGACGCTCCGACTGGACAAAGCCAAAGGTCAGGACATGACCTTTTTAGTATCAGCCAGTCTCTTTAAGTGAATCGGAGCCAAGTCAATTTGTTGTGCTCCCTCCAGCAATACAAGCAGTCACAGAATGAAAAACCAAGCTGTTTATCTGTGCAATTATACCTTTTAAACTGGGCCTTATTGTAATCTGGTTATTTGCCAAAGCTAAACTGTGTTATTGTGAATTGTTTATGTAATGGCCTCTTCATTGTTGGCTCCAACTTGCTCTTGGCGAAGAGTGAAGAGTCTTTTCAGTGTCCACTTAAGAGCCCTGATTTGTCTGTTATGTGATTCCTGCTCCTCTGTCTCTCTCTTCACTCTGCACTGTCTGACTTCATTTTCCTTGTTGAGAGCCATGTCACTTTGGGTTCACTGCACTCGTTTTTAAACCAGAACTAGCTTCACTTTGGATCAGATCTGAACATCTCAACCTTCAGATTTACTCAAGATGAGGGATAAACAAAAGGCTGTTAAGCAATTGTCCAAAACAATTAACCGATATCAGTGTGTGTGAATCCAGTCTTTGGTCCAAGCCTGATCTGATCGGTCTCTGTGCAGGGAAGGACTTGAACACTTGGAAAGGTGGTGTTGATCCAGCAGTTACACAGGTGAGGCCTAATAAAACAACAAAAACATGCATCAGTTCATGCCTCCACTAGACTGTGTAATCAAATGTTAAATTATAATATTTTAGGCACTAACCGGGACCGAAGGAGACGGGGGGGTCCGAACACAATCTCTGCATAACGGGAGCAAGGCTCAGCCCAAGCCCAGTAAGAACCGCGACATGGATGGTAGGATGCCTCTCAGCTGTGTGTGCGTAGGCTGAACGGCACAAAGTGGAAATGTATTTGTTGAGTGATGGGTGCTAGCTTTCATTTCTTTGTGTATCACCTAATAACTTTTCTTTTGTCCAACGATTGCTATTAACTTTAACATGGTCTTTGATGTCTATTCCCCTTTTCACTTGAATTATTACGCTGGGCATATAAACTCAACACCATGTTAACATTCTAGGGTTGCTGGACATGCTAACCAGAGCGCAGGGCTGCCGTGTGGATGACCAGCGAGGACTCCTGACCAAAGAGCAGCTTGAGGTGCCACTTTTTCTACAGCTGGCTGATGGAGCAGAGAAGTCGAATGAAACCTGCTGCTCTTCTGCTCAAGATCCCAAAGACTGTGAAGACCCTGAGAAAAAGGACCTACAAACCCACAATCCAAAAGCAGATGGTACAAAGGACATGAGAGAAACGGATGTATGAGTGGCTGCTTGTGTTGGGAATATGTAAACAGACAAAACCAATTTAGTTGGAGCACTTTTGTTCAAACATAAGCTCTGAAACAGAAAATCCTTTGGTTTGTGCACTACAGGAGCTAGCGTGTTTGTACATGCTGTGCAAAGGACCGATGATGACTCAAGAACCTTTGTCTACTACAGAAGCTAGTGCTGAGTGACATTGTGAATGCATTGAAATTTGTGTGAGAATAATATGAAATGTCCCACAATGTTTTTGTTAAATGTTTAAAATTCACTTGAATTTAAATGATCTTATTTAAGCAGAACGTGTTGCCAGGTAATGTCCAAAACAGTGCTTATAGTTTTCAAATTGAATTTGATTATTGTGTGCTTTTATTATGTTATTTTATATCGTGTGCTTACTGATCTTTTCAGATGTGTGGTATAGTCGGGTACTTCCTGCGTCTTGTTTGCTGTGATGCCACATTTGGACAAACCCTGGCCACTGTTTTCTATCATTTTATTGTCGAGAGTCCAGTTCAAGGGACTAAAATGGAAGAGCTTGTGTACAGAGGATTAAAGTTGTATTGCCATGTCTCATCTGTTTCCTCTGTCAGGACACAGTTTGTATGTTCTTTCTCTAGGGATGACTCACACATTTGGTCTATGAAACACATGAGCCTGACTGCAGTTCTTACTACCGTGTTTGAGTATTGGCATCATGGTTTGTCGTCAGTTTTTGCACAGTGACGGAGGGATGGAGCGGCTGCGATTGGCTCTTGGTGACAGATTTGTAGCCAATGACCTGCTTTACTTTTCATAGACCTGTTGCTGTAAAGTGTTTTCAGACCCTGTATTTGGCAATTGCTAAGATTACAAAATAACCTGAGTCATGGAGGACTTTATCTGGATGATGTAAGCAGCATGCATATTTCATAGTACGTGACTGTGGTAAGAAAGGCATCCTCTTCACACCCTTGTGTTCTCTGCTGCTGACAGGCTCATGAATGCACCTGGCTCACAGCGAGTTGTTGTTTAGACGAGGTTCCACATTTGCAGAGCCAGAGAAACTGGCTGAGAGTGACTGCACACCTGGTGTGTGTCTGCGCTGCGTCGGCGGAGCTATGAATGGGCACCGAGGGGTGTGCTCTCAGACGGCATCGCATCGGCAGTGAGATGAGAGCCATCTACTCTACTGCACGTCTGCACTGAGCACAGAGCAGGAGAGAGGAGGTGAGTGCATTTAACAACCGTCGCTTCATTTATGGATTTTCATATTCATTGTTCAGTAAAAGGGGTCGTCTATTTGTGGCTCTGCCGTTCATTTGTTCTCTTGCTTTTCTGTGATTTGTGATGCTTGCTGCTTTCATACTTGTACGGCACAGTAGTGACATAAACATAGTTTATTATAACTGCGGTCACACTGACCTGTGACACTTTGTCTGAGCTGATTTTGACAGAGAGGGTCGACAGGAAATAGGAGCTATCAAACTAAATCTTACTATGTGACAGGCAGCTTGGACTGAGGATGCCCTGGACAGTGGTCCATTAGCACTGCTGTTATCAGGTGGGACACACTTGGCTGAACAGTGATCTGCTGCTGCACTGGACCACCACATTCATTTTCTTCTGAGGGAGCCATGCTCTGCATGTGTATGCATGTCACACACAGCATGACAGCACAGACTGCCATCACCATCAATTACAAGGATTAATGTCTATAGGCAGTGGCACCTTCATGTGCTCACTGCCACCTCTTCCTTCTGTGGGCAACCTGTAATTAAATATAATAATCTTAGCAAGCAGTCTCATTAAGATCAACTGGAGTCAGAAAATGAAGTTCAGCCTCGAAGGAGAACTGCTAGAATGACCTCTTAACCCTATTCAGTCTTTATGCTCATGTCAGTCATCAGTGATGCTCCACTGAATCTTTTATTAAAAACTATCATCTGAAAACTGGTCTTGTTAGTCACAAAGCTCTGTGAAAGATTAGCTAATACATTTTTACATTAACACACTATGCAAATACACAACTTAATTTCATCTTATAGACGCAGGGTTTACACCAGAAAACATCATTTTAGAGGCTTTTTTGTACATTATGCAGAAAACATGATGTACATACAGTAGCTTACAAAGAATTGCTTAACACTATGACCTTTTCCTTTACATTTGTATAAAACGTTTGAAATAATATTTTAACACTTTCTGTCAGGTCCAAAGGATGAGAGCTGGGATGAAAGATTTCCAGGGCTAAACATTCAGTTTGTCCATTCGTGCAGAAAGAACTGAATAGTGCATTTGAAAAGGGTCTGAATGGCTCCGTGTGTGGCACACTATTTTTCACAATTATGTAAGTCCGTTATTTAGGATGTGCACGTTTCGCTTCACCTGATGTCTGGGAAGAGTATGAATCTATATCTAGATACTTGTCAGGGTCTTAAGTCTTTATCACATCTTCATTGGCCCCTCATCATCTGATGCTACAGAGGCAGGTATTGGTTATATGTGGGTCACTTCCTCTGGTCCAGGGAGCACTCAAGTCTCACTGAACAAAATCCATTCACATTAGGCTTGATACTTCTGCATCCCTCTGAGGCTCTGAGTGTGTAAGTCATGCGCATCTGACAGAAAAACTAGCAACATATGTTCTTGTGTTAAGACCTTTTAGAGGACATTTTATTCTGGATATTTGTAGACTCTAAACATTGTTGTGTCTGAGGGTGTTTCCAGTCACTGCAGGTGACAGAGCGGGCGACTCCAGCTGTCTCTGTGGGAGTGAGCCCCTGTGGACTCACCCCATTCATTGTTTATGAAGCTCAGCCTCTGTTTCCAGGTGCAGAAGAGACTTGTCCAGGGATCAGTGGAAAACCTGGGTTCTGCAAAATGGATTTCTAAGTTTTTGGATCTATACACAACTGATTTACCTGTGGTTTTCCTGTGGTTACACTGTAAACCCAGTTTTAACCATGATCACTTGTGACATTTTTTTTTCTAACCACACCTTGTGCAAATAATTGACACAGCAACAATCATTGTTGTTCATGATACAAGTTACTTTGTTAAACAATTCAATTACAAATTATCATTATCGTTGAAATGGATTGAATCTCCTCATGGCACACTTGGGGGCTCTGGCCCAGTTTAGAATCTTTTTTTTTTTTTAGGTTTTGAGTGAAACGGTGACCTTTATTTGCCTAAATATGTAGTGTGCCATAGATGTATTGGAAGCATTCATATTAAACGCTGGTCAGTCATCTCCCAGCTGAATTGATCCAAGTGAGTAGAAAGCGGTCTTCTTCAGTGCTGCACATCTTTGATCCATCTCCTCTTTCATGTATTTATCAATGCCAAGTTCCAGACATTCTCATTTTGACCTTGGATTTCCCGTAAGGCTCACATCCTTTACTATCAAAACTAATGTTGGTTTCAAATTACCTTGCTTTCTTCTGTTGAGATGCAGTAACTAGCTCATTTAAATTGGCACAAAACCCAAGAGGAAACCACCAAACACAGCACACAAATCATGCCATTACTGTACGAACAAATCCACTGGGCGCCCTCTAGTGTTTGGAAACTCTCATTGCAACAACTTAACGCAAACATAGCCTTCTACTCTGAAAGTGTAAACAGTCTTTTTGATCCTTAGATTTCCAAAGACCAAGGTTTGGGCAGTTTAAAGTGACATTTTCCAGTGACTTTAGTGCACAATGGAGAAGAAGGCAAATGAGGTAAGCTTGTGAATTGCCAAATATCGTTTTTTAGGAACTATCTAACAGAGTCATAATAATCTCTAGAGCACCAACAACACGTCTCCTCAAAAACAGATGAAGAACCGCTCCAAATCCATAGAGGAGACGCAACAAATGAAGAAGGTGAGTTTGACTTATCGTACAGTCGACATAAAAAATATATTGCAGTGTTTTTCATTCTTTACTTGTACATCTAGGGTATTTCTTCACAGAAATCCCTTCCATGCAGGCCAGAGCTGGAAAAAGTGAAGGTAAGATCTACAACAGGGGCTTGGATCAGTGGTTTTAGATGTAGTTGACTAAATTTACTGTTTGACTAAATCTTGGACTAAAATAAAGATTTGTATTAAAAGACTAAAATTAAATACAAATTTGGTGTCAAAATCAATACTGTTTTTTTTTCATGGTGAGGGAAACTAGACACAAAGTGCTCAGGAAGTCCGTACCACAAAAGTATTTTTTTTGGGGAAGGTGCTCTTTGGCATTTGGAGAACAGAAACTTAACAGAAAAACGAAGAACCAAGGCATTCCTCCCACATAAGTCTCTATTTACATTTTCTAAAAAGCCTTTATTGTACTGGGCTAATACATATGAAAATCTGTTTCTTTGTTTTTCTGTGTTTTTTCATTATTCGTTTTTTTTTTTTGGTTGGGACGGTGCATGTTAACGAACACACATGAGAACCATGCATGTAAACACGCCATTTCCACGTTGTCCCACATTCACACTCACAAACACACGCTCATTAATCCTTGCCTATTGTACATGTTTTTGGTGGTAGGGGAAACCGGAGCAGCCGGAGGAAACCTACGCAGACACAGGGAGAACAGGCAAACTCCACACACAAAGGCCCAGTCCTGGACCTTGTTACTGTGAAGCACGAGTGCTAACCACTGCCCTACCGTGCCGTTTTAAATTCTCTGCCAAAATCAGCCGGAGGAAGATGAGGTTTAATTTTGGCAAGCGTCCTCAGCTGGCCTTGATGACTGTGTTGATGTGTTTGTCAAGTTTAAAGAGGGGGTCCACCATTACCCCCAGGTTCTTCACATGGGGTCGGCAATAGGACGACATGCAGGAGGTTACTTTGTCCAAATGCCAAAATCTCAGTTTTATTTTTATTAAAGGAATAGGCCACTATTTTACATACTGAGATATGTTCTTACCTGAGCTTAGATGAGTTGATGCGTAGCTGTCTGGTCTTTGTGTGTGCCGTGAGTCATTTAAATAGACTGAAGATATTAGCCTCTCCCAGCATATTCAGATGGGGAAAAACGGGGGTGAAGTTAGAAACCACCAAGCTCTTCCATGTTTTTCCTATTTAAATACGATTGTGTGAGTTGTTACATGATCCAAGTATAGTTACACAAAATTAAACACTTTTCTAAGTAGATAAAAACGGGTACTATATTATAAGGCGTAAAAACACCTTAGGAGCACTATAGTACCAGAATATAGTACCACTTTTTATCTGCTTAGAAAATCGACAGGTTTAATTTTGTGTAAATACTTGGATCGTATAACTACTCACATAACTGTATTTAAATAGGGAAAACGTGGAGGAGCTTGGTGGCTTCTATCTTCACCCCCGTTTTTCCCCATAGGAATACGCTAGCAGAGGCTAATGCTAACAACATCTTCAGTCTGTTTACGGGACTGAGGGCACGCACAAAGACCACACAGGTACGCATCAACTCATCTAAGCGCAGTTAAGAACATATCTCAGTATGGAAAATAGTGGCCTATTCCTTTAAGGTTCAGAAAGTTAGCACTCATTGTTGTTGTGTCCTTGGGCAAGACTCTTCATCCACCTTGTGTTGTGTGAACACCTGTCCCACTGAAACCTATTGTTTTACTTTTGACCTCAGTTACCTCACTTTTGCTTGAGGTTCATTATGTTACTGAACCTACTTTAGATGAAGGGTCAGGTCTGAGAGGCCAGCACACTCAGTGAAAGGTTTTTTGGTATTTTTCACCAATAAAATATTTTATTTATGGGAGTTCTAGTTATTTATATACATTTTTTTCTTCAAAATTGTGTATACATTTGATATAAAATGATACAGTGATAATCATTTTGTGTGCCACAGGAGTGTCCCCTCGATTCTGACACGCCGTCGTCCTCCACTGAGCTGCTCAAGTGATGACCCATGATGTCACTATGGTGTTGACGATAGAGTAATAAATGTCAATGTGTACACAGTGGTAAATATCCCTTTAGAAAATAAATCCATTAAATGTTGTGAGACAATCGTATGTGAACAGCTCTACAGCCATAACTACTTTGTTTCCTGCATCGACCAAAGTGTTACAATGAAGCGTGTCCAGTCGTCCACATTATGAAGGATTGTTGTGTATCTGTGAGCCCACTATAATGAAGACACTTGTACTGTACACTTCTCTGATGTCAAAGCAAAGATACTAAAGAACAATAAAAACATTGCCATGAATGTGATTAACTTGCGTGGAAATCATTTTTATTCTAATATTTGTGTTTTTGTTACACAGTGGGACTGAAGCTGGACACACACTACAGGATTTTTAGCCAGATTTTTAGTCTTGGGAGGTGTGGCTCAATAAAAACTTTCTCTCATGGCATGATCTGTCGTGGGACTCCTCATGTGTGTGTGTGTGTGTCCTCATGTCTGTCCATAAGTGTGTGGTCTGTGCTCTGATTTCTAGTTTCAAAAGATTCAAAATCCTGTAGCGTGTGGCCACCTATACACGATGTTCATGTTGGAAGTAGTTCATCTCAAACTAGCTGTCGGAAATTAAAGTTGAACAAAAATTGCTCCTGTATATATTCTGTGATCTTTGTCTTTTGAAACAAGTTAGATTTAGAATTTATTTCAATTCGTTGCTAAAATAAATGAACTGAACAGACATATCCCTACACAAAGTCCATGTATGGCCCTGTGCAAATAATGCTTAATTTTGGTGTGCTGTGTTGTGAAGCAGAAAGTGCTGAGACAAGGAGCCTAATTATCTAGCCAGTGGCCAAAACTGCTGGCACAAGATTAATACTGTGCAGTGTCCAGTGACATAAAACTTTTGCACCTTTTCAAAACTTTCTATTGATCAAAAACATCAATGATAATGAGGTGAATTGCGCCGTAATCCTGTTATCAAAAACGGACGGGTGGTTTAGGGGTGTGTTATAGGATTATGGGCTACAGTGACAGCTTCATCAGCAGCACCAACCAGTCCAGAATGGAAAGCACTTGATCAGTTTATTGCAAATGATCATTTTCTGATAAAGAAGAGCTTTATTTATTTAGCGTCTATCACAGACATGGTCACAAGGCCTTTATATGGCACAATTTTACATTCACTCCACACAATTCATCCATTCTTCATCTCATTACATTATTGGGCGGGAATTCCCATAGGGGATTTCCACTTTGTGTGTGAAAATTGGTGGAATTGTGTATTAAAAACATGGAAATAATAAATAGTAACTGTACAGAAGAGTATTACATACAGCAATATTATCTTACAATGCATGTATAGTAATAAACGTACCTTCATAAACCATATTTTTAACTATAACCACTCAATAATAATGTCAATAAAACGTTTTCGGATTATGAGGCCACTCAAAATGGTCTCATAAACCGAATGACCTCATAATACTATGCAACCATGAATTTTGACCTCATAAACCACATATACCTACCCACACACACAGATCTCATTCAGCCTCATTGTGCAAACTCTACACCAAGAAAATGTATTAAAATGGATGGAAGACTTAGACATACTTTATTGATCCACAAGGGAAATTGCGAATAAACAATAACAACAAAATAATAAATGTGAATAAATAATCAGAATATAGGTACTCATAGGTATTAGGTATGCATATATATCTGAGACTATGTACACATACGAGATAAGATACTAAATACTAAAAGGTATAATAAATTGGAATCCAGACATGAGTGGCAGCATGAGGCTCACCAGATTAAGACACAGTGGGAGTTAATAAGTCGTGAAATTAAATGGACCCATCAGCTTTGATTTAATAGACTTCTGCTAAACCTAATCTAGACATTTTTTGCACTTACATCAAGAAAAAAAACAGACAAACATCAATATTGCACAACACATGTCCATCTCCTCACAGTTGGATGTTTTTTCTTGTTTTAATTGCAAAAAGACTTATTCCACTGGCAGAGGTCAAAATGCACTCGACCCATCCTCCTCTGCTGGGTTGGGGCGACCTGTGCCGGTGGAATACCCGCCGAGGATCCATTTTCCAGACCTTGAGCCTGGTCTGGATTATCAAGTAGGATGTTTCAGAGCTTCACCCTCCTCTGCCTGCGTGACACATTTGGACAGGGATTATCGGCAGCATGGAGGGGATCCACGCCAAAGATTTACACCAGTCTCTTCTGTGCAGCTGATCAGTCTTCCTCTTTTCCATGGCTAAATTCTGCTGCAGCTATTGAGAAATCCCCCCTCTGTCTTTTTTCTCTCTGACTTACAGCATCTTGGGCACAGCTCCGGTCATTATCGCTCCCATGCTCCCTGCACTCATGACATCTCACACATTACGTCTTAGTTTCAGTGGTGGAAAGTAACGTAAAACATTTAGGTACTTCAATTTACTTAAGTACATTTTATGATGAATTATTGTTACTTTGCCATATTTTAGAGCTGGTTTATCTTTCTACTCCATATATTTGGATTATTATTGAATGGTTTAATGCAGGCATACCCAAAGTGTGGCCCGGGGGCCAAATGCGGCCCCCAGACCAATTTTTGGTGGCCCAAACTCTCCTTGTTGAATTGGCACATGTCATCAGAGATGAAGTTTTTCTGCAGATTTAACAGGTTTTCTGCACAATTAAAGCCTCAAAAACTCTATTTTAATTGTGAGACCGGTTCCAGACTAGCTAAAAGTGTGGGGGGGGGGGGTTTAAACCTCTCTTTAAATCAACCCAGTTGATTTTGGACTGCGCTGGCCACCGATCTGTGGCCCTCCATGCTGTACCCACTTCAATATGTGGCCCTTGATGAAAAAAGTTTGGACACCCCTGGTTTAATGGTTTAGATCCAGTTTACACCTGGTTTGGACCTGGTTCAGACCTTGTTTGTCTAGTTTAAACATAGTTCAATACAAAAGCACAATTCTTCACAAAAGTATTGCTCACTTAATCTTATACTCAATAACTCATATAACTCTCAATCATTTACTTTTACCTTTTACTTATAATGTAGTACTGTAGTACTATCTATGCTTTTAAGTTGAGTTCTGAAGTTGCCCTCCTTTTGAAAAATGTGGGCATCGATCTATGATTTTGGCAGATTGGAAGAAAAGGCGCTGCTCAGATGACAGAATTGAAACTTGAATGTTTTTTTATGATTGCCCAGGTTGACTTCTCTGGGCACTGCTGGGCTAGCAGGGTACAAATGATGAGTTTTCAAACACTACATACTCGATCCTGATTATTGGCAACCTATGTCTGACCCACAAGACAAAAATCATCCTTTTTTACAATCATTCAATACTTGATAGTCAATTATTTATTATTATTATTTTTTATTTATTTGGTTGTTTACTTGGTTGGGACGGTGCATGTTAATTGTATGTCTGTAGTGGTAAGGGCAGGGCCGGCCCAAGCATTGACAGGGCCCTAAGCAGCATTATGTCATGGGGCCCTTGCTACTTCAATTGAATTTCTGATATATATGCAATATATTCCGAGACACACAGTCAATTCCCCCACCCTTCAGCCTTCAATGTTTGCATATTTGCCCTTGATTTCAGTGACTACTTTCAAGAATTCAGCCACTGGGGCAATTTTTAAAATTCTTAAATTAAGGAAAGAATTAGACTCACTCACTCAAATTTACTCAAAATGTTGTTGACGTGTTTTCTCAAGTGTAAATAACTTATCCCACTGGCAAATTTCTTGGCATATATACACATTTTAACTCCTGTTTGCTGTGCTGTAGTTATTTTTGAGGAGGCATTGACATCTGAGGGAAATGTATGAGGCACACAACACCTATAGCCGAAGCACCCAGAGGAAACCTACGCAGACAGCCTGGGAATCGAACCCAGGACCGTCTGGCTGTGAAGCACGAGCACTGTGCTACTGTAAAACACCAAGAATGTGCCAGATGGTCTTGCTTATCTATACTTGAATGTGTCATGCTTTTAATATATATAATAGCATAGAGTGACCAGACGTCCCAGTTTACCCGGGACAGTCCCAGTTTTGAGCCCTCTGTCCCATGTCCCTGTGAATTTATCTGAATCCATTCATTTGTCCCAGTTTTACACAACCTCTGTCCCAGTTTTTCCACCAGTGCCACGTCTGAATTTACTTGATACTTTATGACTTTTGACCAACACGAAAAATGTGACAAAAAAATGCAGAAAGAAAAATGACAAAAAAAAAAAAAAGAAAACACAGGAAAAAAGACAAAAAAGGAAGAAGAAATACAAAAGAATGATGAAATTTCAAACCACGTGTCAAACGGTTGTACTGTCTTTATGTATTGCTATATTGTGTGTACACGCAGGTTTGAAATGAAATCGTGACAAAAATTACAAAAAAACCTGCGAAAAATAGCAACAAAAAAAAAAGAAAAGATGAGAAAAATGAAAAAAAAAAGAATTGAGAAAAAACGCCAGAAAAACGTGACAAAAATTATGAAAAAAACATGAAAAAAAAAAAAAAGACATTCCAAAAAAAAAAAAAAAATTAATTTTTGTCCCAGTTTTTAATGTGAAAAATCTGGTCACCCTATAACAACATTGACCTATTGTTTGATTGTATTATATTATTGAAACTCCAGGACAATGTCATTTTGAGAAGTGAGTTGCTAAATGTATTAATTTCAATAATATCTTGGGATTATCTGCCTACTTTATTGTCACGAAGGGAGCGGACTACAGAGACTGACGTGTCATGCGTCACTCCTACCGCTAGAGGGCACTTTCTCCACGCGGTATCAACAGATAAACCTTAAAGAGCGTTTGAATGGAGACTAATCACATACAAACAATTCATTGCGTTGAGGGGAGTTTATCTGGCCTCAAAATCGGCCAAAGCAAACAACCAGGAGACCAAAAACATCGTACATCACCTCGTGCAAAGCGTGTTCCCCTGACGTTTCGTTTCTTTGCATCGTTAGCTTGAGCCTTGGGGATATTGATTAACAATGAAGGCGTTAGTTAATCATCGAAAATGAAGATGTCCCCGATTTAAGCCACAGGACGCTCTTAAAAACAACCCTCCCAGAAGTTAAAGCCCGCTGCACGTCTTTGAGAGGACACAGCAGCCAGCACAGCATAATATATAAGGCGAGTCCCTGAAGTGGTGCGGCGGTATGGGCCCCTGGTGAAGCCGCGCACGTAAGTAAACTAATTAATGCTTATATTAGAAGTATTATATTAGTATTATATTAGAAGTCTTTTTACACGGACACTTTAGGCTTCCGGGCAGATCGAAACCAGGACTAAACAGGTATATAATAACATAAAACAGCTAGGGGAGGGCAATATTAACCTCTTAAGCCCTAGAGTCCCCATTTTGGGGACTTGCCACTTTTAGAGACAATCCTTGTTTATTTTAATCTATTTTTTTAAAAAGTGTATTTTTTTTCTTGGGAAAACTGTATTTTATGACCAAATATATAAATAGGATCCAAAATGTTCAATTACAAATTACAAATTTGAATTTTTTTGGGCCAAAAAGTGCCCAATTGTGCCCTATTTATTATAATGGGATTCCGCCGAGACTATTTTAAATCGAAACCTCAATAACTTTTCAATTATTTATTGTTACAGATAAACAGTTGGTAAAAAGTCAATAATTAGCTGTAGTTACTATTTATGATGTTTATTTGCTTCTTTACAATGAAAACAAGCTGCTGACCTGCTGTAATGTGTGTTTTTTTTTTTTTTGTGGAATTCATATTGTCTTTCAACCTCAATTACTCAGGCCCACTATGATTTTCTTGAAAATGTTCAGATCTACAGTATCCCCATAGACATTCATATCATTTGAGAGCAATATGAGCATTTTAGACATTTTACAAGCTGTTAAAGCCTTCAGAGTATTATGTATACACAGCAGGGCTTAAGAGGT
>OMNZ01094465.1:6685-27712 GCA_900303255.1 Lesueurigobius sanzi
AGGCTGTGGCCCCCAGACTGTGGAATGATTTGCCCCATCCCTCCGTGTGCTTGACTCTGTTGATGCTTTTAAAAAGCCCTTGAAGACTGTTTTATTTAGGAAAGCTTTTGGTTGATGGGTTTTGTCACTTTTTGTTAAATATTTGATATTGTATGAATTTTATTATGTCATTTTACTGCTCCTATGTTTGTACAGCACTTTGTGATTTTATCTGTGAAAAGCGCTTTATAAATAAACTTTACTTACTTACTTACTAGCGAATAAATCTGTAAAGATTCTAATTTCACCTTGTATTTTAGGGTTCAAACTCAAATATAGACAAATTCCTCAGGAAAAAAAAAACATAAAAATATTGTCAAGTATCAGACTGGAAAGTTTGGAGTCTGTAGGAGCTACTAAAGTGGAGATGTCATCGCAAAGGTTTGTCTTAAGGTGAGACACTACAGGCAAAAGTAATGTTTTAAATTTTCAGAATCTGGGCCAGTTTAATCTCTGAACATAAACTTTCACCTGGAAACAAATAAATTGACAAATCTTCACGGTAAGGGTTTTAATTATTCTAAGTTTCTCCATAGATTTGTATGAGGAATTGTAACTTTAAGGGCTATTTTCACACTTACAACATCTCCACTCTAGTCGCTCCTACAGCCATCAAATATTCGAGTCTTTTATTTAACAATATATACAGTATATTTTTCAGAACAATCTTTCCATATTTAATTCCTAACCTGTTTTTGTTAAGTTTTGAACCCCAAAACAAAGGTTTTTTCCACTAATAACTAGCTTATTCAAAAGTTACACAAGATATTCAAAAACCCCACTGAAACAAATCTATCATTTAAACAAAATACATGCTAAAATTTAAACCTGACTCTTCCCATTCCCTCTGACCCATTATTCAGATTTTGCTCCATTGATTTTGACAATTTTTACACATAAAACGTCTTATTTTTATATGAAAACATTAAATGAAATAAAACTTGCAATGCATTTTTACTCATATTTCCACCAGTAATCTACAGGACAAGTTTCAAATCGATATCATCATCTTAAATGTTTCCCCTTATTCCCCTGCGGCGTCTGAAGTGCCTATGGTGCCAGGAGGGGGTGTGTCCTATCGTACCTGGCGTCCCAGCGTAGCCCTTGGTTTTGGTCTGGTCGTCCGCCAGCTCCACGGCCAAACCAAGGTCAGAGATACGAACGTTACCTGAAAACAAACACCGCTGAGTCACAGGTATCAGCACGACCTGGTCCACCACACGCTACGACGTCTTTCCCTCACGCGATAAGAGATAACGCAGACGTCCTTGGCTCGTCCGGAGAAAGATTGTGATAAACTTCGCTTAGTGTAACATTAGGAGCAATAGGCTTAACATTGCACCATTTACTCACTCTTCACACTGATATAAGCTTAAGGCGAGACGCTATGAGTAATAGTCTTGTGGGCAGTTTGCTCTGTTCATATGAAAAGCTGAAGTAGAAGTATTTCTCATAGTGGTTTGAACACATGTACAGTCAGGTCCATAAATAATTGGACAGTGACCAGAATGTTGTTCTTTCATCTGTTCTTCAAGCTACAGTTACATGATTGACACTGACTAAAAAGTACGGACTCTCTGCTTTAATTTAAGAGTTTTCACATCCAAATCGGCGTAAGGGTTCAGGAAATACAGCTCCTCAAATCTACTCAATTGGTCTCTTTTTCAAAGGCTCAAAAGTAATTGGACAGAAGCTGAAACTCCATCATGATCCACCACTGGACATTCTTATTGTTTTCCCTTGTTCTAATCTATGTTTGGCTTTTTAGTTCAGCACTTTGGTCAACTGTAGTTGTTTTAAATGTGCCATAGAAATTAATTTTGAAACAAAGGAGTCTCCCGCACACTGTAGAGCTTGCAAAACGTGTATTTTATTTACAAGAGTGCAACGTTTCGGCAACTAGGCCTACCTCAGGCAAAAAAAAGAAAATTTGCCTGAAGAAGGCCTAGTTGCTGAATTATGTCCCATGTGGGGAGGTTTGTGTCTTCCAGACCTTGGTTGTCGAGGAGGACGTTCTCTGGTTTCAGGTCTCTGTAGATGATCCTCTTCTGATGCAGATGCTCCAGGCCCTGAATGATCTGAGCCGCGTAGTAACAGGCTCTGGGCTCATCGAGGCCCGGGTTATTCTCATCCACGTTGTAGATGTGATATCTGCGGAAATATCATGAAATTAGAGAACGCACACCAAAAACTTCACTACATTGAATAAAAAGATTGAACAAGATTACAGTCTGCAGTTCCATTTGTAGTACAGGTAGCAAGAAAGTAATTACACATAAGTACAGGTAATGACACATTAAAGTGCAAGGTGCAACAAAGGTGTACAAGGTGTAACAAAGGTGTACCCATTAAGGCTGGGTATCGATTCGGATCTCCCAAATCGATTCGACTCACAGTTCTCTTTGATTTTTGATTCAGTTAAGGATATCACGCAGTACCAATTTTACTTGGATATGGTAGACATTCTCAGTAGAAGTAATGCACTTTTTTGATTATTATTCCACTATCTATATGCCATGTGTGTTTATTCTCTATATTTTTGCAAAATAGATATAGATTTGCTATTTTTTGCACAAATGTTACTCCATACTTTTGCCCTCCATGTTCTATCTAAACAAAAAAGCAAAAAAACGAAACAAGTTTTTACCTAGTACCATTTTGAATCCCTGGGCGATTGTGTAAAGTGCAGAGTCAGCAGTTTTGTGACACAACGGAGCTCAATTGTGAAGATCCAGACCCTCTGTACAAAATGAGTACGAGGGTATGGTAAGACCAGGCTACCAAATAACACAATAAATAGTTTGTTTGGACTTATAACTTTGCTGGATGTGGGACATCACCAGCTTGTTTCCATGCTGTTTCTGTTATGTTTAAATACAGTTCATTAAATTTCAATGGGTCTTTTGCACATGACCAATACGCATCCGTGCGTCATGATGTGATTACTTCAGCAACATGGACATTCAGAATAAAAAGAAGAAGAAGCCTTACAGAGAGGAACTCAAAAAGCATTGTAGCAGCTAAATCATGAACAGCCGACCCCACGCTATTTCCACAGACTACAAAGATGGACATTATTTGCTATCTTGTTAATGGTGTCAGCGCCTACATTTGAAGAATTTTACTATAACAAATACCTCCCCCTTCCCTCTCTCTGCTCCTCTCTCACTCAGTGTTGTGAACATAGGTTCCAGAGAACACTACAGAGTGCAAAGGATTTTTCATGAGTTCAGTCTGAACTCATGTTTTCTAATGAATTTATTATGTTATGTCTGTTGTATGAACGGGGAAATGTTGCCCACGGGCATCACTCCTCCGTGCATTAAGCTGCATTGATCAAACTTCTGTAACGCTTCCTCATCATTCTTATTTAATTAAAAGGCTGTTTTTGTCCAATTACTGTGCAATGTATCGCTCATCAATGTGGAGCCTCGAAGAACTTAACAAAGCGCGTTGCGAGCGTATAGGAAGCGGCAGCGCTGTGTCCACACCTGAAAAATTGTATTTATTTTGTTTACTTCTAGAACAACAGCCTTTGACACAACACCAACGAGCATGTCCTAAAGGTGCAGTGAGATGAAAGCCACTCAACAACAAGGCACGCGACTGGTACCAGTATCATCCATTGGCGCTCAATGCCCACATTTCAACCAGGCGTAAGTGCTCCTCCTTTCCCTGAATCACTTTGATGGGAGCAATCCCAGATTGATATCATGCTACAATGATCTAGCCTGATAAACCACACCCAAAGAAGGGGGGTATGGTGATGAGCTGTAGATGAGCAGAAAGGCTGTTGAAAATTTACCTGGCCAATCAGAGCGTCTCACTGAGCGAGCGTGTGTTCTGATTGGCTGGTATTCGCGTGTTTGTCCCGCCTTAGTCCCGCCTCAGCAGAGCTGCTCCTGCGGCAGCATCTCCAGACTAATCTCCAGTTTAGAATAAACAGAGAGTCTGGATACCAGGCTACAAATGATCAGCACTTTGATATCGCTGACATAATGCATCTTCCTTTTACCACGTTGGCATATTACCTAGATTAATATTCCACAATGTGGCTTTAATACAAATTCTCAACTCTTCAAAAGAACACTTGCTAAAGCGGTTTATTGACTGAAAGTGAAATTGTTACTGTTACCTGAGGTCTCCTCCGTTCATGATGGTCATGACCAGACACAGCTCTGTTTTGGACTGAAAGGCGTAGGCCAGAGACACGATGAACCTGCTGTGAACCCGGGCCAGCACGCGCTTCTCCACCATCGCCCCCTACACGACAATGAGGTCAACTTTAATAATAGAGACGCTATCCAGCAAAGGGCCTTGTTCTGCTCCATCTGACTAGTCGTTTTGTATCAAGAAGAACATGTTTAGGTGAGACCATTTTCAAGCACCTGCTTAAATGGGGATTTACACAGAGCATAGACTGTGAATTAACAATAACGTTCATTTTCAGCCTATGGTGCAGACTGGCTGTGCTGCGGGGAATGCTATTGTACCTTTACCATTTCAGCAGCAGGACAACAGTTGAGGGAGAAGGGGAGTGTTTCCTCCACAGCGAGTGACCCAAATTCAAGCACCACTCTCTTCTAGTGTTTTTAAAGGACATTTCTGTGGACTATTTATGTAGCACTTAAACAGGTGTTTAGACTTATGCTGTGTGCAATGATACTTTAAATCATGCTGGGTGAGCTTAGTGAAATAAAAGTGAAGTCATTGCATGGTTTATTGTATTGGAACATTGCCATTGTATTACACTGCAAAACATAATCTAGAAATAACTTTTATTTATTTACTTTTAAGTACATTTGCTCTTGATTAGAGTAGATAATTTCAAGAAATCTACAAATGGGGTAGTTTTTACACTTAGATTAAAGTGATAGTCTTACTAATTTAATATAATGTGTATTCTTTTCTTAAGACCCTTCCTTTGCTGATCTTTGCAGAATTATAATGGACCAATGATAGGAGTTCTCCTGTGTACTCGGACCGAGGAGGGGCTTTCAGGTCCAATCAGGAGGCGAGGGGAAGTCATTTACTTTTAAAATTTCTTTCTCTCATCTCATGCTATCAGTTCATAAAAAAAGATCACACCTAAAAAAATTGATTAAAAAAATCTGAATGTACTTGAAATACATTTTTTTCTTAATTTATGTAAACAAAAACTCATTGGCAGATTTGTAGTTTCTCACATCAAGGGCAAATTCATTTATTTACTTATCGATTCCTTTTTGCAGTGTACACATCCGCACCTCAAAACCTTTCCTCTTCTTCAGCCTCTTCTTGTTGAGTTTCTTGCAGGCGTACAATTTACCCGTGGCCTTCATCTGGCAGGCGGACACCTCTCCGAACCCCCCCTTCCCCAGAACCCTGAAGTCCAGGAACCAGTCCTCGTCCATGGGCTGCATCTCCAGCCACTTCCACTGCAGGAACCGCTTGAGGTACATGCTCTCCAGGAAGAACGTATACGGCACCTCCTTCAGAAAGTCCATCACGCTGTCCATCGTCTCGTTGAACAGCCCATCTCCTGCCTGCTGGTGCCTCTCTTTGACCTTCGTGATGCCGTTTTCAGGTAGGAACGGGCAGAAAAACTTGGCACCTGGCTCCATGTAGCGAGACAACATCTTGGCGGCTTTGTGCACGCGTTCGTCGTCTTCTGCCATGTTGTACTCCTCGATGTCTTTCCACAGGCGACACGGGCTCTTGTACTCCGCTGCCGCATCCAAAAACTCCTGGAAGAGCCTCTTGCCGATGGGTTGGTCCACGCACACCGTCTGAAAACCCAGGTCCAGCGTCTCCCGTAGACCCTCGCAGACCGTGATGTGGGGCAGCTTCAGGCGCGTGTGGTACCTCTTGTCCCGATTGGCGGCGGGGTTGGCCGTGCCATCGAAACTCCCACGCGCCGAGATGTAGGCAGAGTTGGCCACCACTGTAGTCAGACCACCGATATCCATGCTGGCACAGTGAATGGCCCGAAATACAAGTCCAGAAAATGAATAAAAATCAAGATTGTAGATGAAATGTTTGGAATTTATGGAGAAGTTTACAAGTTTTGTCCAGGCACGCCAAACATGGGATTAGATCCGCGCTAGACAGACTCCTTAGAGCTGTCTGTGTCACAAAGATGCATTTCTGCGTGGCTCATCACAGCGGGGACTTATCCTCTGTCCCTCTGTAAAGCTTATCCGCTGCAGCTCACCCATGTGATGAGGCAGAGGCAGTCATGTGAGGGGTACAAACTCACAATGCAATGGCCAATGCTATAGCAGGGAAACAAATGGGGGAGACAGGAAAGTTTATTTTAGGGATTTCAAAGGGCGTTGTGACTTGTTTGGCTAGATCAAAATTGATATGGACTAGATAGTATTTGAAGGTCACTGATTGAACATGCTGATCTTGGTGAATACTAGAATGTGAATGATGGCCACAAAACATTATTAAATATGGGTTATTTTTGTTATCAAGACTATGTTGTAAACACAGAAAAAAACGGACCTTGTTGTATTGTCTTAATCTAATTTTTTTTGAGCGATGGAAGAAGAATTTAGCAGTCCACCCATACTTCACTTTGCCATCGCTCAAAGTTGTACACGGTGCTTGATACAGGCCTATAATTAATTTACTTTAACAATGTGGATGTGCAGGAGAGATTGTGAGAGCTAGAAACGACTTTGGGCCAAAACTAAACAATTCACAATTTGAACAGGAAAAAACAGGTACCCCAGCTTTAAGTGGATGAAGAACGGCAATAGTGCATAACATTCAAGAAGAAGATGATGAAGAAGAGCTTTTCAGAGACATGATCACAAAGTGCTTTACCATGGACTATTTTACACCCCCCCCCACACGCAGCTCCACACTGTGGTGGCAAGTGGGATGTAGCTATCTGACCGGGAGCCCTTTGTGGGACAGAAGTGCAGCTGCACACATCTGCGCCAATGGACCCTCAGACCACCATTCATTCACTCACTCAGACATTCACTTATTCATCCTGGCCTATGGTACATAATGTTAGTGGTACACTGCAAAAAGTAGTCTAGAAATAAATAACATTTTCTTGAAATACCGGTAAGTAAATTTGTGCTTGACTTTAGAAACTCAATCAATCAATCAATGTATTTCTGTAACGCCCAATATCACAACAGGAGTCGTCTCAGAGGTCGGTATGGACAAAAACAAATCCATATCAGACATCAAGAATGATCAAAATAAGTCACACACAAATGTCACAACCAGATGTAATGTCCCGTAAATAAGTAAATCGGACATAACAAGCTTAGAGTATCCCACATCCTTAGACCTTCCTCCACGGCGAGGAACAACCCTTAAAACCACATGGGAGAAAATTAAAAAACCTTGAGGGGAACCAATTTGGGGGAGGGATCCACCCCTATGGACGGATGGGCCAGTGGTGAATTCTTGGTTGACCAGAGTCCAATGGTTATGTCCGGCAAGAGTTGCAGTGGCCATTAAACTGGGAGATGGGATGGCCTCAGGCAAACAAGAGTCCCGCAGCAGTGCTCAACCTGAGCCGCAGGCTTGGCCGACGCCAAACTAATTACAAGAAATCTGCCAATGGGCTAAGTTTATTTTACACTTAAATTATGAGAAAATACCAACACACTACAAAAAGTCATATCTTAGTAAGTTAAGTAATCTAGAAATGAGTAAAAATTTCTTGAAATAAGTTCATTTGTCCTTGGTTTGAGAAACTAATTTCAAGATACTTGTCCATGGGGCAAGTTTTTTACACTAAAATTAAGAAAAAAGGCCTCAACACACTCAAAATAAGACAAAAAAACTTGAAATAAGATAGTTATTGGTGTTTTTCCTAATTCACATTGGACAAGTATCTTGAAATTATATTATTATACTACTACATGTTCTCTCCTCTGTCTACTATACGACTACATGTACTACATGTCCTCTCGCCTGACACTGCATTGAGCCACGTAAACGGCTCACTGCAGTTGTGGGCCAGTGCTGCGCTCTGGTTTGGGTATAGGCTAGATAAAATCCAGGCATTCCACACATGGAGCAGCCAGGCATTTCACCCCAGACGGTAAGCAAGTGCTTTTTCTGATGGAGCAGTGGCCGTTAGCCCATAAAAATCTTAAAATAAGCCACATCTTTGTATAGGCCGCAGTGTATCAAAAAGTCGTAGCTTATATTGTAGGTCGGAAATTATGGTATATTAAATATGAAAAATGCCTTGGGGGCCTGGTCAAATGGTCTCGCGATTACGGCCCTGAGGCTGGACGTTCCCCACACCTGCTTTAAGTGTAAAAAGCTTACCCAATTTCTTGAACTACTCAAATCATGAACAAATTTACTAATTTGAAGGAATTTTTACTGACTGTATGAGTGTGTCATGTTGTGTGTCATTCTAAAGGATTAATTGCCCCTTTTAACATTTATTGACATTTTTTGGAAGACACCAACTGGACTACAACATTTTCGTTGTACTTGTTGCAATGACAATAAATATTATTCATATTCATTCATATTTGATCACTTTTTGCAGTGTAGGAGAAACCAGAGCAAACCTAGAAAGCCCATAAATCGAACCCGGAACCCTCTTGAATGTTCACCAGTTTTCCTGGTGCACTGGTGAAAATTGGTCGATCTAATCACACAGGGAAACTTTGCCAGCAAGTATGGACTATATTTGTGTTAGAGCTGCAATTATAAATTGCAGGTTAAACCCAATTCAAGTTCAAGGGCAGCAGCCACGGACCCTAATCAAAGCTTGAGCTAGGTTCATGGGCTGGACAAACACGCTGGAGGATGGTGGCTCAGAGGCAGGAGTGATTGGTGCTTATACCTCACATCAAGAAGGACATGGATTCTGGGTTTGCCTTTTTACATGCAATCTGCGGGTTCACCCTGTGTCTGAGTGGGTTTGTTCTTGACCAGAACTATCTCAAGAACTAGAGAAGGTACCCCATGCTGCAAATTTTTTTAAATTTGAGTAATTCAGATTTACCAGATCTGCCATGGTTTATGATTTTTTGTTTTGTTTTAAGTAAAATTAAATGCATTTCCAAATTAAGTGCAATAAGATATTTAATCTTATTTAAAGGGTAGTTTTTTTCTTTCTTCTATGGTGCAAAAGGACTTCTTCCATTGGCAGATAATTTTACTTCTCAACACATTGTGAGATCAATAAAAAAACTATCTTATCTTATCTTATCTTATCTTATCTTAAGGTTGAATTATTTTCTTTCAAGAATAGTTTACATACGTTTAAAGTTTTTAAGGTCAAATGCAGTAGATGAATTTCCCCGTGGGGACAATAAACATCTTAAACTTGGGATGAGCCTATTGTGTATGTTTTGGCACCTCAGCCTGTGTATACCTTTTGAAATATGTATGTTCATGACTAGAACTCGGCCTTGTATGCTTAAGAGTGAAACTTGCACATGTGTTTTGACGCAACAAACACGTAAGTTCAGTCGAGTTCTCATAAAAGGTTTCCTCAAGGTGGCGTTATTGCTGATGAAGCTTTACTTTACAGACGCAAATCCAAACTTATCTGGCCCCTATAAAGGCTGAATCTGAGATAACAGGCTCCACACTCTGAGGGACTCCATGACAGAGCGAAGTTACTGTGAGAATGCAGTAACAGATTGTTTTTTGAGTGTCAGGACATTTTAGGAGGAAAGAACAGCTCATAATCCACCTGCCTGGCACTGGCTGAGCACAGAGGTCCGACATGGCGACGATGAAGGAGAAGCGATCCTGTGGGCAGCGCTGTGAGGACTTTGGGCAGTTTGTCTGGAACTCCGACAATGGGACGTTTATGGGGAGAACGCCAGTGAAATGGGGTGAGGCTGCTTTGATAATGTAAATGTTTATAATAACACTATTATCTAAATCAGCCCTTCGCAAACTCCAGCATGTGTGCAACAAACCCATGGGCCCCCCAGTAATCACTCTTTTGAAAGAATATGTCATGTTTTCATTATTAACTATGATAGATTTTCCTATAAATAAAAAATAATAGGAACTACACTGCAAAAAATATCTTAATAATCTTAATATATCTTTCTAGACTTATTTGACCCTTAATTTGATTTTTTTTTTTCTAGCAATGGGATACAATTTTTGAATATAATTTCTAAAATAGACAATAGGAAGTCCCAGACAATAGGATTTTTTTTTTCTTATTATAACTGTAAAAGACTTATTCCATTGGAAGATCATTTTACTTCCTGCTCAAAACAAGGTCAAAATGATCTTTCAAGAAAACGTCAACAAAACAACAAAAATTATTTTTAGATTCAATTTTTCAGTGTATAAATCCTTATTATAATCAAACAAATACTCCTTCCTTCCTCATGTATTTAGGATGACGGCCCAGTTTACCCGGGACAGTCCCACTTTTAAGCTCTCTGTCCCATGTCCCAGTGAATTTATCAAAACCTTTGAATTATCCAGTTTTACAAACGCTCTTTCCCAGGTGTCTCTGGGGTTTTTTTTTTTGTATTCCAAGATAAAGCTAAGATTTATCTGGCTCAATTTGTGAAAAAGTGATTTTCACACACGGACTGGGCACCACAGAATCCAGACCTTTTGACAATCTTTGAGGAGGCTTTGCGGCGTGGTCCGACTCTCTCATTAAAACTCTCATTAAAAAAAATCATGCAAAACTGGATGGAAATAAATCTTGTGATCAAAATAATGCTGCTTCAACTGAATTTTTGGCGACTTTTTAGGGACTTCCAGTTTGTTTGCTTAGTTAAGGGGAGACAAAACAACAACAATAAGGAGTTTATATTCCATTGATTCAGCGTTTCTCCACAGAACTATGGGGAATTGTAAGTTCAATTACCATTTTCTGAAAATGCGTTTTTCTCACATTGTGATGACAACATCTCCACTTTCGTAGCTCCTACAGACTCCAAACTTCCCAGTCTTGGACTTAACAATATTCTGAAGGTTTGTTCACAGGGATTTATCAATATTTATTACGAAGCCTAAGTTTTGAACCCAAAAAAACAAATTTTGAAATTTGTTTTTTTCTCATCTTTATGTCAGCAATATACAGAAAAGTTTCATATTGACATCACCATTTAATTTGTTTCCCCATTCACCTGCTGTGTCTTGCATAAAATCCAGGCAGTGACTTTCTTCATTGGGGAGTGTAAAATGTATTGAATTGCATAATCATCTGCTCAATAAATATTAAAACAATGATGCATGGTTGTATGTTTTGATCTCTGCCTCTCACAGTCTACATCAGTCTGTACTATGTGGCCTTCTACGCCGTGATGACCGGTCTGTTCTCCCTCTCCATCTTTGTGCTGATGTACACCTTATCCCCGTACGAGCCCGACTACCAAGACCGACTACAATCTCCAGGTGACACACAAGCAAAACCTCAGGCAATATTTCAATACGTCCTAGATGAATTACTGCATTTTGTGTATGTGACGCTGTTGGACACTGAACTTTATTTATTTCATTGTAGTTAAAGAGTCTGGGATTGTGTCATAAAAACTATGGTGTTCTGCAGCTATTTTCTCTACTTATTTTTATATTGTCTTTAGCTTAACGTCAATCTATGCACAATGCTGGCTAGTCCCGCCTGTTATAACATTCAATCCTGCGCTTTTTTGATGCACTTGCACCCACTGTAATACTAAAGATATCAAATTTTGAGAGCAAAGACCGCAAAAGCATATAATACTTTTTACCAGTGGTGTAGTCTACAATGATACGCAGGTATAACCATTAGAAAGCCTGCAGAATTATGCCCTCTACAAATTGAGCATAGATACATATTCGTTATTAGGGCCATGTTACTTTTACCTTTCTTTCCGTTTAAGAGGCCAGCAAAAACTTTACAACAGGCAATCCCACCAGAGCACAAGAGAAGACGGGAGTCTGGCCACATAGCTAATTTGCATAAGCTCTGACAACTACAGTCCCCGAAAGACTAGTTACAGTGTGCAAACTGCCACCTTCCATCATTTGTACTATGTAGTGACTCAAAACACCTGAACAGAGTTTGTGTAGTGTTTTCTCCTGCACAGAGCAGTCAGGCTGCAGGCTCAGAGGGAATTTGAGAATCAAATCAGAATCAGAATAAATTTTATTGCCATTGTGAATGAAAGGTTTCACAGAAGGAATTTTCTTCGGTGTACTCATGCAACAAGAGTGCTACAGGGGCAGAGCTGAGAGGGGAATGAAAGGACATACGCCGCACTCACACTACATCCGAGGTCCGTTCTTGCGGGTCCGTTTCGGCCACGTTTAGACTTAAAAAGTCATTAAAATCAATGCTGCACACTCACACTAGTCCATCACGGTCCGTCTCCGGCTACGTCAGGTCCTCCGTCCTAACGGAAAGAATCCGCAAGGAGTCTATTTTTGACGGATGCCGCAGACACCGGAGCGGCCTCTAGTCAAGCTGGGCTACTATCGCGTGAAGTTGTGTTATTGCGAGCGCTGTTTCTATGTCTCAGACGGAGCTGGACGCAGCCACTGACGGACTTGCCAATGGACTGGTGTGAGTGTCAGTTTTGCGGAAAACGGAGACGGGTCAGTACCGAACCCGGATTGTAGTCAGTGTGAGCGCGGGGTTAGACCCCATCCACACGAAAAACTCAGGCCTAGACGCAAAAGTATTCTATGAAACCCACGCATCATCCATATGAAGCCGGCGTTTTGGGGGTGTATAAACGATAAACTTTGAAACTAGGTCCCAGAGTGGCGATGACTTCAAAGCGCCAGCGTTGTGCTTGTTTTGCATAATCTACTGACCTTATAATGGCTTTATCAACCCAATTCAGCGCTGTTCTGACCGTGATACTCCTCTGCACTCACAAACACACTCTCATTCATCCTGGACTATTGCACATGTGCATTTAGTGGTAGGGCAAACCAGAGCAGACACGGGTAGTTCAGAAAAGCCCCGTCTGGCCCGGGAATCGAACCCAGCACCTTCTAGCTGTGAAGCACAAGCGCCCACAATGAGCATAAACAAGAGTGTCCCACTCCTGGCAGTTCATACAATTGTCAGATTAAAAGCTCCAATAATTATTGTGCAGTTTACTGAAGAACTATTCATTTGACCTTTGTTCCCAGGGGTGATGGTGTGGCCCAACACTTACGGTGAGGAGATAGTTGAGATCACATACAACACGTCTAACAAGCAAAGCTGGATGAAGATGTCCAATATCCTTAACAACTTCCTTGCACGTTAGTCAAACGTTACTCTTATACTTTTGCTGTGACCCAATCTAGTCCACATTAATATATTCATTGTTATCTTGCAGCTTATAGTGAAACCATTCAAAAGTCCCATAACAACTACAACTGCACCGAAGGACAGTACTTCCTCCAGTCGCAGTTCTCAGCTCCTAATCACACCAAATGGTCCTGTCCCTTCTGTCAGCCGATGCTCGGAGCCTGCTCTGGGATATCGGACCCCACTTTTGGATACAACTGCACCATGCCCTGCGTCATCATCAAAATGAACCGGGTGAGTGGAGTGTGGAAAGAAGTGCCCCTCCTGCCTGACACAAAGAAGGTTGTGAGTTTGATTGCCAGGTCTGTGTGGAGTTTACATGTTCCTAATGCTAAATCTGTCACATCAATATGCTGAATAAGTTGAGCCAATCGGTTGTGTTCACTTCATAGAATTGTATTTCAGTTGGAGCAGGGGTCAGTACAACTCTATGGGAGAGAAACGGTTTTTGAGAAAAGAAAATTGACAAATGCTTTACATGATCAGTATTTGATAGTGATTGGATTCACAAACATGGCATATTTTTTCTTATGGCTGAAACTTTTTCTTATGGCCAACATTACGCACATTTTCTTGAATATTGTCACCACTTTTGGACACCTTCATGAGAAAATAATTAGACCTTAGTTCATATGTGCTGACCGAGGAGACATTGAACGTTGTGACAGTTTTTGTTTCATGTGGATTGGCCCGGGAATTACAGAGAAATGATCAATAAACTAAGACTAGAAATGAAGCCTAGGCATAAATTCAACCTGGAAGACTAATTACAGCAGCACCTACCTTCAGCCAATGAGCGTGTCTGCAAGGATCACTCCTCCACCTCAGCCAACCATCGCCCTCGGCCCTGCTTTTAAACCTCCAGCGTCCATGGCTTGCCAGATGTGCCGCAACCCACCTCCACATCTTCATCCACGGCTTCACCTGCTTCATCCTTCACCAGCGTCTCGTACCACCACCAGTGTCCAGGCTCTGGGGGAAGACATCCCTAACGTTAACCTACCCATCCGTACTAACTTTAATTCACACATTGATGTCTCCTGGCGGGGTCTGATCACCAAAAATACAGTTGTGCTCAAAAGTTTTCATACCCTTTTAATCTTTTGGACATTTTTCATAGAATATGATTGATAACACAAAAATCTTTTTTTTCCCACTCATGTTTAGTGGTTGTGCGAAGCCATTTATTGTCAAAGAACTGAGTTTACTCTTTTGAAATCATAATGAAACAGAAAACTCAAATGTCCCTGATCTAACGTTTACATGACCTTCAACAACTGCCAGGAAAATTGTTCAGGAGCAAAGAAAAACTCACTTCAGCTGAAATACAGGACTCTCTGAAAAAATATGTTTCAAGATGCACAACATGTAAACTTTTGATCAGGGACATTTGGCTAGTTTCTAGTTGAAAAGCGTAAACAAACAGGTTTTTTGACAATAAAATGCTTCACGCAACCACTAACCAAGAGTTAAATAGAGGTTTTTGTGTTATCATTCATATTCTATGAAATGCATAAGTTTAACTTTTGAGCACAACTGTACAGTATATGAACTACCGGTCAAAAGTTTTGGATCACTTTTTGTGTAATGGTTTTTCTTTATTTACAATACCATTTATGTTGTATATTCTCACTGAAAACACATATGGAATTATGTTTAAAACTTACTTTAAAAAAAAAAAAATAGATTATTTTCTTTGATTACAGCTTTGCACTTTTAACATTTTTCTCAATGAGCTTCACAATGTAGTCACAGAAATGGTTTCCACTTCACAGACTATTTTGAAGAATTTAAAATATAAAACATATTTTGAGTTAGTTCACCCTTTTTGCTCCCTACATAAGTCCATGTGTTCATTCATAGTTTATTGTCTTCAGTGAGAATCTACAATGTTACAATGTAAATAGTGTTATAAAGAGAAAAACAATACATTGTGGCGGAGAAGAAAGCAACACAAGCGGATATTTGTGAGTAGGTTTATTCTTCTAAAGCCAGCAACAGAATGGCAGAATACCCGGGAACACATTGCCTTCAGGGCTTAGACACGCCCCTCAACCCCAAAGGCTGCTGGGTGAGAGACACCCCATAACATGTACACCACAACATGAAAAATGATCCAAATCTTATGACAGATCGAGACAGACGGACAGACGGTGGTGTATGTCAATAAATCTTCTTAATCGCTGCGAATCGATCAAGTTGACTCGCATGGAATCTTCTCAACATTGTTTTTTTTTTACTACTGTGTCTGTGTAAAATACTACCGTAGAACCAAAATGTAATGTTCATTTTAATTTTGCAGATCATCAACTTTTTGCCCTCAAATGCAGCGTTAATTGGGGTGGCACCATATGTAAACTGCACGGTCCAGGTAAGAACTACCCCACAAAAATCAAGCATGGGTCTATCTGACTTTCAGAATATTCATCTCGTTTTGAGCAGTTTCCACTACGACACATTTGATTTACTGCTGTCATCCACATCATTTGGCTCATTGTGACATTTCTGACTGGTTCTAAGGTAATCTAACTTGAAATAAGAAAATTAAATTGACAATTACAGACCCTTTCATTGTTTGTAAACATTTGGGGCTTCGCTGGAGGCGGGAAGCTAGATATTTCCTTTGTAGCTGTTGTCGTGGTAACGATACACAAATGTCTAACTGTTGTTGTAAATATTAGATAAAACCTTATTTTATCGTCTCAAATGTCATTCCTCTTGTTCTTGCAGCTTAAGCCACAACAGGACCACATTTTTTAGTGGTAGATTTACACTTATAATCTCTAGTTTTAGTTTAATCTTATTTCTCTTGCTCACTTCCTGCCTCCAGTTGATGTCACTGATGATGTAAGCTCTTACCCTGCAGGTCAGAACTACTCAAATTTAGATTAATATTCTGAATTTGAGCCATTCAAACAATTTATTTATTGAGATATAACTATTATCTCAGTTAACAAAATAGTTTACCAACATTTTGCCTTTTCAGGATGGAAGTGAAAATGTTGCAGAAATTAAGTATTTTCCTCCGAATGGAACGATGGATCTTTCCTACTTTCCTTACTATGGAAATCTGGCTCAGGTGACGCAAATACTCAAGAATCGTGACATATGCGATAGTTTTGAGCGTTTAGGTTTTTCTACATATCATTGTTCCTCTTTTTTTGGTCTTTTTTTTTCAGCCAAATTATGTGAACCCGCTGGTGGCCGTCCGGTTCAGCCTGGTCAATCAGCGACGGGCCACAGTCCAGTGTAGAGTGGTCGCCGACAACATCGCGTACGAAAACATCCACGACCCGTACGAAGGAAAAGTCCTCTTCTCTCTCAAAGTAGAAAGTTAAACAAAATACTCAATAACTATGAAAGTGGTATCAGGAAGGTATAAGGGGAGACACTGAAGGCAGAACTCTTTGCTCTCTTTACATATAAACTTTCACCTGCAAAACAAATAATTACCTAATCTTTACAATAAGGAGTGTAATTATTGCATGGATTCAACGTTTCTCCATATGGGAAACGTCAATAACTATTCCTCAAAATGCATTTTACTCACATTGCGGCGACAACATCTCCACTTTAGCAGCTCCTACAGAGTCCAAACTTAACAGTCTTGTACTTAACAATATTTTGAAGGTGTATTTAGAGGAATTTTTCAATATCTAATTCCTAACCAGATTTTTTCAGATTTGAATCCCCAAAACAAGGTGAAATTAAATGACTATAGCCTTATTCAAAAACTAAAGAAGATATCCAAAATCTCATCTGAAAAAATCGTTGATTTAACACAGGGCCGGCCTAATAAGCAGACTATGCAGCTGCCACTAGTGCATACATTTCATTAAAACTTGTATATTATTTAGTTTTGAGTGTGATTAGATATTTTTTTCTTAGTTTAAGAGTAAAAAAAAACTTCCCATTGGTAAAATTGTACTAATTTCTAAATGTCTTGCTGTGGAGGACTTTCTTTTAAAAACACAGTCAGGATGAAGGGTGATTTGACTCTCATTTATGTTAATATACAATATCTATCCGAAATTAAATCGTTGCGAGGGAACAAATAGTCTTTTTTGGTAATTTACACATGAAATGCCTTATTTCTACTTGCAATACATTTTTTGCACATATATATGTCAATTTATATCTCCAAATTTAGATTTTTGATTGTTTTTGACCTGATAACAATGAAAGTGATATCACAAACATAGTTGTTGTAAATGATGAAAGTAACTAAATGATTAAAGAAACATTGTGTATCTTATTTAAACAATATACTATTTCTTATTAGTCAGAAATTATTATTATTACGTCTTTTGGCATTTAATTCTGTGTACGTATGCTTCGACTTGACAGTAGAGGAGCCAGTTTCTGACATGATTTCTAGGGATGGCAGCAGTGCAGATAGGCAAGTGATCTGACTAGGGCAACAGTTTATTCAAATGTGTTGAAATGAGTTATAACTCTTTATAAATAAAGAATCTCCAATTCACTAAAAATGTCCCCAAGAGGAAGCAGGATTTTAATATCCATCATAGTCTCAAAGGAAATCTGAGTGAACCATTGTAACCAGCCAAAGTCTTATTGCATTATCATTTTTCCCAATAATGAATTTAGGAACTTTACTCCATGTGAGAGGGTCTTGCTATTGATTTTAAATGTTTATATTAATATCGGCAAATAGTTAGAAGTTAGAACATGGACGGTAGGAGAAATACCACACCTCACAAAAACTCACCTCACCATCAAAGCTCTAATGTCAGGTCAGTTTTTATGCTGTATAGAGTTTGGGAAAACAGACAAACATTGGCAAGACACGTAATAAAAAGTGGAGAAAAGAGCCGTGGAACAGCTCTGTTAGCTGCGGAGTCACTGCTGGTAAATACATCTAACTGTCAGAATGATTTTATATGAACAATAACTCCAGCATTTTACCTTTTAAAACCTCCATTGGTTTACTATGGAAAAAACGTTCTGCAAATCCCATAATGCTTTGCGATATGACATCATATTTCCGAACTCTATATTACTTTTCTTTACTTTAGCAGGAATTGTCCTCCCATTGCCCATGTTCTAACTGAAAAACACTTTGAAACCATGGCAACCAAGGTAATACAATGTCCACAGGATGTCTACATGTTTCACAATGTTGTCCGTTTGCTTAATGTGCATGTGAAAATACATTGGTGTAAAGAAAATACTTGGAATAAAGTACAATAAAGATGAGCAATTTTCTTCTTTTGTATTGTGGAGAAAATGGGCCCTGCACAGAACCATTGGTCTAAACCAGGTCTAAACCAGGTCTAAACAAAGACAGAATGAGCTGACTAAAATGAAAAAATCTTAGGATACATACTGTAGCTTTTTAGTTTTTTATTATATAAATTATATACTACAATTGTTTTAAATAATTGTATGTATTAAACTTAATTTAGTAGCAAATAAAGGATGCCAATATGTAGAGCATTCATACGTTTGCGGGGCGTCAATATGAAATGGGCTAACTGGGCAGTTGTAGTGGGGCCCCAAGTTGAAAGGGGGGCCCAGTTGAAAAGGCTGCTTTTAAACCAATGAATTTGTAAATTAACAGTTGTTCCAATCGATACGATATAACTGCATTTTCAGCTAATGGAATGTGCAAAAAATTAATTAATTCAATATAAAATAATACAAGCAGTTGCAATAAGAAATATTTTCCCATTATTTTCCCAATAAAGGTACCAGCTCAAACTATTATTTTATCATTTAAAATGCACCAGAATACAGGAAAGCCCATCTGAATTAAATAATAATTCCCGGGGAGAGGACATCCGGACCCCCGGCTGAGGGGTCCCTCTACCACCACAGTCTCTTTGAATTCTGTGGGAAACACTGCACTGTGTAACATTTTGAAATATACTGTCACCAGCAATGGTCTAAATCAACAGAATGCATACTGCAGTATTATATTGTTTGCAGTGTGTAATGAAAGAATGGATGAGGACCTAACCTGTTTAAATTGCCTTTAGTCAACATCTCATCAAGGAGACGAGATGGAGACGTGCCGCTCCCAGGAAAGTTAGTCAGGTCTAATGAGAGGAGCCGCTCACAGCAAAGACACACGTTTGGCATTTTTTAGGTATTTTTCGATGATAAAAAATATTGGTAATAACATTGTATTTTATTCTATTTATTGGGTGAAATGTTATGCGGTGTACCTTTTAAAGCAAAATTATCACATTTCAGGCCTACCTGAAATAAAATACGTTCGCTTTGTTATTTTCCACCACTGCAGATGCAAAATTATTTATCAAGTAACGATTCAGATACTTTTTTGTAATATTTTGGGCTGAAAAAAAGTCCAACACAGCTGCTGTACATTTACTGTATTAAGCAGTGACCAATATTTAATAGGCTCAAAGGAGCCAGCTGAGGTGGCTCGGGCATCTGTTTCGGATGCCACCTGGTCGCCTCCCTCCAGAGGTGTTCCAGGCACGTCCCACTGGGAGGAGGCCCCGGGGAAGACCCAGGACACGCTGGAAAGACAAGGTCTTTCAGCTGGCCTGGGAACGCCTTGGGATCCCCCAGGAAGAGCTGGGTGAGGTGTGCGCGGATCAGGAAGTCTGGGCATCTCTGCTCGGACTGTTGCCTCCGCGACCCGACCCCGGATAAAGCGGAAGAAAATGGATGGAATATTCAATAAATTACAGCCAAAGCCAGATTTACACTTAACATACATAAAGTTCATTCCACTGATCAGCTGCTGCTTGATCCTTTCATTTTAAACTAAAGTATTTAGTTATCAGATTACATTAAAAATAAAGTAAACAAATGCGTAATGAGATTCAGAAAGAGTAATCAGTAGTTGGATTACTTTTATGGAGTAATCCCAACAACTATAACGGTGTGGAGTGCTGTATAATTGGATGAGGTTTCTCAATAATGTGCTGACGGGGCGTTTGTGGCTGATCAGCTTACAGGTTCAGGTGCTCAGACACGGCCTGGGGTTTCCTAAGGTGACAGAGGGCACTGGCCCCATGCAACCATGCTGTACGTTACAGGTCCACCAATATGGGTTTTTCTGGCACCACCCATATTTTTGCCAATATTGAAGGCCATTAAAAATATGTAAATAGTATGATGCTTCTACACTGTGAAATGTGTCAGTAAAATGTGCTACAGTTGCACCAAGTTCTATTACAGATGTCTTTTCTAAATAAGTTTGGAATTTAGCTTTTCATTTTAAATTAGAAGGTAAAGTTATAATATGAAGGTTAACACAATAGATTCAAACTTTAAATATAAGTTACAATTGTAAGTAAAAAAAAACAACAAAGCAGCAGATATTATTGTTTCAGTTCTAATATACTATATAGGATATTCAGTCATGTGTATCTAGTTTCCCCTACCACTAAAAATATGTACAATAGATCAGGATGAACGACAGCGAGTTTGTGAGTGCGATTGTGGGACAACGGATTGAAATTAGCTCATGGCTTCAATCCGGAGTGGTGTGTTTACATGCATGGTTCGCATGTGTGTTCGTTAACATGCACTGTCCCAACCAAATAAACAATAAATAAATAAAAATAAATAAATCTCCCTGTTCAGATAAGATAAAACTTTATTGGATAGCACTTTAGCACATGTGTAACTACTACAGGGTTTTTAATGCCATTTTAATGCCCAAATACTACATTTTTAATGCCACAAATCGGTGTGTATTCAATATTAATTTCCATATTCAATAGAATATTTGATAGAACAGA
>OMNZ01094465.1:27732-38283 GCA_900303255.1 Lesueurigobius sanzi
GACTGGAGTTGTGAATTAGCAATAGCTATAAACTCTTTGTGCATCACATCAGCTGCAAACTGTGTTTTGTAACTATGTCTGTCTGCATTGTCCCTGTCAAATAAATAAATAAATAAATGTGTGTTCGTTAACATGCACTGTCCCAACCAAATAAACAATAAATAAATAAATAAATAAATCTCCCTGTTCAGATAAGATAACACTTTATTGGGTAGCACTTTAGAATACGGCCCGGTAACGACTACAGGGTTTAGGTAGCAGCAAGTCAAACTTAATGCTTTTTAATGCCATTTTAATGCCCAAATACTACATTTTTAATGCCACAAATCGGTGTGTATTCAATATTAATTTCCATATTCAATAGAATATTTGATAGAACAGAGACATTTTCTACAGAAATAGTGTATCAATTCTGCCAAAACTCCAGTCTAGACCCTAATTTTTAAGGTTAAGGTGAACTTTGTTGACCTCGTAGGGAAATTTGTCCTCTGCATTTGACCCATCCTTCCAGGCATCCGTCAGGAGCAGTGGGCCATGACTTGAATGACTTTTAATGCTTTTTAATGCCCCGCGGAGACCCTGTACTAGGTAATTACTAGTAATTGCTATCACTAAAAACAATAATTCCCAGTAACTCTTAGGTAATTAACCCTAACCCCCTTACTAGGGTAATTACCTAGTTACCAGCAGTAACCGGGCCGTATTCTAAAGTGCTACCCTTTATTAATCTCCCAATAGAGAAATTTAATGTTACAACAGCCCTTAACATCAGATCACACAGGGTCACAAGTCATGAAATGTGCCATCAAGGAAAATAGTTGTAATAATGTAATAATAATAATAGAATAAAATAAAATAAAATGTCTCTTAGGATCTATTAATTAACTGTATAAAATATTATCTAATCGCGTATGTACATTTAATAAAATAAAATAAACTCTGGATAGCAAGAGAAGAAGAATGTCCAATTCACTTGTGTTTTTAAGGCAAGACAATGCAGGTGAATATGGAAAAAATAATAAGTGAGTGACGTCAATTTGACACTTTTGCAAAGTTATGAGAACCCATTAGGGATTTTATTTTGTAAAAAAACGTTTTCTCACAATTGACATTAAAATTCTATGAAGCTAAAATCACGATCAAAACAACTCAATAGTCATTTTAACAAACTCTGGAATGTTTTCTGTACTTTTTCAGTGGATAAATATTGAAAGAATGTTTCATAGGAAAAGCTCGCGACTCACTGAAAATGGAGCCTGATCCACCAGTTGAAAACCAGCGTCTTAGATCACCTCAGAAAGCACAGTGTTGCTTCTTTGGAGCTGCACAAACGGCCTGTGGTCAAATAAGAGCATTACTACCTACAATCAATAACAAAGAAGTCATTATCTGATCCATGTAAATAAACAAAACAACACAAACATGAATAATGTGAGTGAAAAACTAATGATTTAATGCTTTTAACAAATAAATTAACCAGCTTTAAATAATGAAAGACATTTGGATGCTGGTTGATGGCAATACAGTTACAATCACCCATTCAACAGTACAGTGTGCAAACCAAAGGAGACATAAAAGACAAGATCAGTTCAACTTAATCAAATAAAGGAGGAGACATAGACACATCTGTATCTGTAGAAACCGCTGGAGAAGACTTACAGTGCAACGTAATGAGTTCAACATTCAGCATAAAGGAGTGAACACAAGGTTTCTATTACAAACTAAAACACAAAACTGCTTTCTAATGTTGACTATAAAGAAGGCAATGTCCTGAAAAAACTGATCTAAAAAATAGGCCAAATTGTCTTGATATAAGTATATTTTTTTGATTTGAGCAGATAAGTAAAAAGGAACCAAGGCACTCCTCCCACAACACTAATCCTTTATTTATATTTAGAAGAAGAACTTTATTTATATAGCGCCTTTCACAGACATAGTCACAAAGCACTTCACATGAGATGTTTTTTTTGCATTCATTCCAAATTTAGCCCAGTAAAATTTTACAAACCGTAAATAGAGAATTAAAGTTGTGGGAGGAGTGCTTCGGTTCTTCAGTCAGAATTACTCCAATTCAGGTAAAATATACTCCAGTAACTTATCAAGACATCAGTTTTTGCAGAGATAATGTAAGTAACAGATTGTGTGTCGATATATTGTCAGTAGCAAAGAACAGTCAAGAACAATAACATGGCTGGTCCCAAATGCATCAGAATATTTTAAATGCTTTGGCTTCTTCTTTTTTCCCTTTAAGTATAAAAGCTATTACTCAAAACATATCCAGTACATGAGAACTTGTGACAAGGCATATTGCAGGTTTTCAGCTATGACGCATAATGTGCAAATAGCAAATCTATAGACCCTTTCGCTGCTTACATCATCAGTGACATCAGCTGGAGGCAGGAAGTGAGCAAGAGAAATAAGATTAAACTAAAACTAATGATTAGAAGTGTAAAACTACAACTAAAAAATGTGGTCCCGTTGTGGCTTAAGCTGCAAGAACATGAGGAATGACATTTGAGACGATAAAATAAGGTTTTATCTGATATTTCCAACAGTTAGACACTTGTGTATCGTTACTATGACAACAGCGACAATGGAAATAGATAGGGGTCCAGCTTTCCACCTCCAGCTAAGCCCCAAATGTTTACAAACGATGAAAGGGTCTATAAGTTCAAACAGCTGCTCACCCTTTTGGAAAATGAGTTTAACAAAGACACAGTAACTTAAGATTTGGTCCACACTTAAATAAATAAAATACAGTAAACCCCGTAGCAGTAACTTGGAAATAATCATAAATATGCACTGAAAACACCAGAGTATCATTGTGCTTCCCCTTCATATAATCTAAATATAAAAACAAGGCAGTGCAGAGACTTCCTGTGTTATTATATTGAAGTCTGATGCCTCCAAATAAATTCTTTTCATTCTTAAAAAAATAAAATAAAAATCAACATTTTTCTTTTTTTTCTAAATTTAGTAAATTTCTATTTCTACCATAAGGCTAATCCGTGTCGACTTTTTAAGTAATAGAAAATAAATGTATATCATTTTATATGAGACTGCTACATGATGAAATAATCAAAAGAAGACTGTATCTCCGAGGCACAGAAAAGGTTAAATTATGGGTCCAAGAATGTGCTGAATTCATAGTCCACAGAGGAAAACAGTCAATCTGATGTTTAAAACAGTTCTTGGTGAGTGCTCAGTCTCGTCTTCATTCTCTCAGGTACAGGTCCATCTAGATATTTGTTTTTGTCATGTAACAGTTTGCGTTCAGTTCTCATGACCCAGATGTGAGTGGTGACTCTCCAAAGCACCGGAGCCAACAGCTGACTGAGAGTCGTGACGCTCAGGACCAGCAGGTAGATCTACACAAAGACAAATGTACATGAGTTTGAGGTTTGGCGAGCATCAAGAATTCTACTTCAGTTGGAGCCGGTGCCAATTCATCTCTATGGGAGAGAAACAGTTTTTGTATGAAATTTCCAAAAAGCATATTATTCTTATGGCTGAAAGTCCTTTCTACTGGCCAACATCACGCACATGTTGTTGAATCTTGTCATTTCTTTTGGACACCTTGGAGCGTCAGAGGCGCAAAAGGTAGTGCGGGTTGTCTTGTAACCAGAGGGTAAGCGGTTCAAATCCCGCAGAGTCGTAGAGTCCTTAGGCAAGACACTTCACCACCGTGCCTCCAGTGTCCATCTTGAAAGACAGCAACTGATAGGTGCGTCTTGTCAGAACCAGTTGTTCGGACCAATGACATGCTGCTGTGGAGCTTGTGGTGGGATATGTAGGTATGACGACAGTCAGCCCCGGCAAAAACAAACATGGCTGCCTCGGAGGACTTCGAGGTTCTTCATTGACTATATTTTAGCTGAAATACCGACCATTTCTTGTTTAAAAAAAAGAGCAAGTGGAAGCGCTTTGTGCGTCTGTTGATGGAAAAGATGTTTGTGTTTTTCCTCACGACTAGATTTCCTGTTGCGGGTGATACGTCACATGACTTGCTGCTATGATTGGCTAAAACCGCATTTAGGAAGGCGTGTACCAACTGGGGCCCAATCAGTATTGTACTGATTGTCCTTCCTTTTCACGGGAGGCTTTCCAGATTGATAACGTGTAGAACTCAATTCAGAGCTACACATATCAATCTGGCTTCTGCAGGTTATGATATTGATTTAAAAAAATGAAAATCAATCTTTTTACCCCTAAAGTCGCCGACGACTTTGGCAAATATGTCCACGACGAAATGTCATACAGACTTACGTTTTTTTACATTCGGAAGAGAAGAGCTTTAAAATGAGCCCAGCCATGTTCTTCTAGGCCTCTGGGGGCGGTATAGAGTCGCGTTGAAAATTCATGTCCAAAAGGCTAAGTTAGTATTTCACAAAACTGCTGACTCTGCACTTTACACAATCGCCCAGGGATACAAAAAGGATGTTTTCTTTGCCTCTGTTTAGATCAGGGGTGTCCAAACTTTTTTCATCGAGGGCCACATATTGAAGTGGGTACAGCATGGAGGGCCACAGATCGGTGGCCAGCGCAGTCCAAAATTCAACGGGGTTGAACCTTTAGTTAGTCTGGAACCTGTCTCACAATTAAAATAAAGTTTTGAGGCTTTACTTGTGCAGAAAACTTGTTAAAAAAACATCATCTCTGACGACATGTGCCAATTCAACAAGATTTTGGGTCACCAAAAATTGGTCTGAGGGCCGCATTTGGGTATGCCTGGTTTAGATAGAACATGGAGGGCAAAAGTATGGAGTTACATTTGTGCAAAAATGAGCAAATCTATGGTGTAACATTTGGTGCAAAAAAAATGTTTTTGTTTTCTAAAAGATGCAAAGATATGAAACGCAGATGGCACAAAGAAGGTCAGGTTTATAGCCTTTTATTACTGGAATGTGAATGTCTACCTCATCCTTAACTGAGTTGAAAATTAAAAAGAATCATGAATCAAATCAAGAATCACAAATCAAATCGAATCAAATCGAATCAGGCACTTGTGACTCCAATCAATTTGGGAAATTCGAATCGATACCCAGCCCTATTGTAGACTGGGCAAAGTGGTTAATATAAATATTCAAATGTATTTAATAACAAATGTGGTACAAATAACACTGACCTCTCTGGAGATGATGCCTGCTCGTCTGGCGCGGCTGCCCAGGACGAAGGAGAACTCGCTGACCTGCGCCAAACCGGCCGAAACAACCCAACGGATGTGTCGAGAGCCCGGGGGCAAGATGGCCGACAGTACCACAACTGCCATAACAAACTGAAGAGAAGGAAAATATTAACTCAAGCATAATGTCTCGGATTGTATATGGGGAGAAAAAGCAAGATAAAGAAGCAAAGCTGTGAGATTACCTTCAGGATCACCAGCGACAGAGTTAACACCAGCAAGATGGTCAGTTCGTACAGCACAAACGTCGGGAAAACATGAAGACCTGAAGGATTTAACAGGAATGAGCAACACAACAAAAGACTTCACTTTTTCTTTCTTTCTCTGTAACTATTTATTGAAAAAGTCTGTCACACTGAGTTCAGAGAGAGTTGTTCGATCCACGCGGTCGACCCACAGAGTGATATTGTATGAATGGTTTAGTGAATGTTTGATAGTTTTCCTGAAGTGGGACTGATTTTAAAGATACAGTATGCGTGAAATAATGATTTTCTATGTGTATGAATTTTTATAATTTTTAAAAGTCTTTTTGCATGACTGAGGGCATACACAAAGACCAGACAGGTACGCATCAACTCGTCTAAGCTCAGGTAAGAACATATCGCAGTGTGGAAAAACGGTGGCCTGTTCCTTTAAGCTCTAAGTCAAACCTCAAGAACAACTACACACCAAGTGGAAAAAAACATTCAGTAAGTAAACCGAGGAACATTGCGTCGCTACTTTGTGTTTTGCAGGTTTAAGGTATGAACTAACCGATAGACGCAAAGAAGATGATGGCCAGGAAGTCTCGGATCGGTTCGATGCAGCTCATGATCTCAGCGGTGACCATGTGACCCTGAGTCGACAACAAGGCTCCCGCCAGGAAACAGCCCAGCTCCATGGAAACGCCCAGAAACTCTGTCACCTTCACAAAGCATCACGGTGCAAGCATTTCATTAGTTTCATCAGGGAACGTTTGGTTTAAAATTCCAACTGTGCCCCGTTTAGTCCCTGTAATAATTACACCCAAACTTAAATCATTGGAATCTTTTTTGTCAGTGAGTGGCAGCATTACGGGGCCAAACATTTTTTGGACAGCAAAGGCGTCGGTTTTACATTAAAAGCATACGGTAGACGCGAGTCATCACGTCCTGTGTTCGTACGTGGCGCGGCAACCGCTTTAGTGATGCAATGACAGTGGTGGAAAGTAACAAAGTACAAATTACAGGTACTTTTACTTTACTGAAGTAAATTTTATGATGAACACTTTTTACTTGTACTTCACTACATTTTAGAGCCTATATCTGTACTTTCTACTCCACTACATTTTTGAACTGGGTTAAAAGTAAAAGTATGTCATTCTCAAAGTGACCTCTCTGTGATGAACTGGTTTAGTCCAGGTTTAGTCCTGGTTTAGTCCCGGTTTAGACCTGGTTTAGACCTGGTTTAGACCTGGTTTAGTTCTGATTTAGACCTGGTTTAGACCTGATTTAGACCTGGTTTAGACCTGATTTAGACCTGGTTTAGACCTGATTTAGACCTGGTTTAGACCTGGTTTAGTCCTAGTTTAATCCTAGTTTAGACCTGATTTAGTCCTGGGATAGACCTTATTTAGTCCTGGTTTAGACCTGGTTTGATTCAAAGGATTAAAAAAAATACTGCAAATTAAACTATAAAATACTAAAAATACTTTTAGTTTTTACTTATGTAATGTTACTTATATAATGTGCATTTTACTGTGGATACTTTTATACTTTCACTTTAAAAAATATTCAGTCTTCATCTGTACTCTGTAGTTGAAGTTTGGGACGTTTCGATCTTAGTCCAAAGATCGTCATCAGCGAATAAAGACTTGAGCACGCTGTGGGCCTCTTAAGAGTGAACCAGAAGGAGGAGTAACGTCTAAGTCCCTCCTCTCTTGTTGCTAAAAGTAGGAGAACATCTAGCCTATTCATACTAGCAACAAGCCATATTGATGTTCTCACTCTTAAGAGACACACAGCGTGCTCAAGTCTTTACGCTTTACTCTTTTATTACTCTTTTACTCTAAGTCCCTCCTCTCTTGGCGCTAAAAGTAGGAGAACATCCATCTGATCTATGTAATTTCGTTGTACATTGTATAATGACAAATAAAGCGCTTTACTCTTTTTTTACTCTTTTACTCTAAGTCCCTCCTCTCTTGGTGCTAAAAGTAGGAGAACATCAATATGGCTCGTTACTTGTAGGAATAGGCTAGATGTTCTCCTACTTTTAGCACCAAGAGAGGAGGGACTTAGAGATTTCTCCTCCTTCTGGTTTACTCTACGTTTTACTTAAGTAGAAATTGAACTGATACTTTTACTTATAATTTTTATATTATAATATTTAGTAAATTCTTGGTTCCTGTATCTGCACAAGAATGTGGAGTACTTCTTTCACCACTGCACAATGACGTATTTCACAAGACGAATCCAGGAAGAGGCAGGAAAACAACGAAAACAACGGAGGAGCAGCTAATGTGGCAGTTCCCTCGTCGTAACATAACATTTACAGCATTAACATCCTGTCTATGCTCTCACACGAATCATACTGCCATTTTAGCCCACTGTGGGTTAAAAACTGCCCTGAGATGAGGGAAATAGTTTCGCTGTGGCTCTGGTGCACTGTCTCTCCATGCTGCAGTGTTTTTGCTGTCCAAAAAGCGTTTGGTCTGAACACTCCTTTAAAGCAACACCGTGTAATCTTTCGGGTTTAGTGCCCCTAGAGGCCACAAGCGCCACTGCACTGTTGCAAAAATGCCTGAACTATTAAAAAATTATGTGGAAAACAATGAGTAATATCAGCACAAGTGGTGATGAATGTCTTCCAAGTATTTTTTTTTTACTTCAAACTACTTCACATGTTTAGCTCAGTAGTGGTCCCTGAACCAAATCCTATGAGAGCAGCTATCTAGGAGCATTGTACAGTACAATGACCCAAAGGACAGTCAAAATAACTCACATTCGTCATATTTGGGTCAAAACTTCTGTGGTATTGCTTTGAAGAATTAGCATCTACACAATTATAATAAAGCACATACCGTTAACATGAAAAAGACAAAGGCTGCCATTCCCAGCACCAGAATCTCCTTGGTTCCTTTGCTCTCGTTGTGCAGCTTCTTGTAAAAAGGCCCAATGATGGCCCATTTTAAAAGGAGACACAGAAGCAACACGGCGGCCAGAGACAACACGACCTGCGCCAGAAGATACAGCACCCGCAGCCCTCCAAACAGGAAACTGTGAAGGAGTGTTCAATACTTTACAACTTTAAACTATTCCCAGAACAAGTAGGAGAGAGTGTAGTAACTATATATTGCACTTAAAATAGCAGAGAAAAGAGGCAGAACAAGCCAACCTGTCCAAGTCTCCGCTCTGGGCCTGGATTAAAGTGGGCATGACGGCAATGAAGAGGCCGAGCTGAACGTCCTGCATTACCAGCATCCCTAAAAGAACACTGCTGTATTCCGAGTCACCTTCAATACAAATCAAATCATTTTTGTATAGCACTGACATCAAAACAGGAGCAAATGTAATGTCCAAACTCATGTAATGTCCAAACAAATGTAGTTTATCAGGCAAATAGGGTAAATCTATGTACAGTATATTTTGTGCATAGTCTAAGTTTACTATACCTTCTTTGTCCCCTCTGCTGCCCCCGGCTAAGAAGCGGGACACCAGAGGGGTGCTGGAGAGGGACAGACAGGTGGAAATGAAGACGGTCTGTGTGGCCCGAATCCTCAGGACCTGCCCCCACAACAGACCAGCACCCACCATCAGCAGACTCAGGTAACAGGAGCCCTGGACCGAGGTCTTCCACACCTACACACCACAAACACAACAGATACGGTGAAGGCACTGTACATGTATGTGCCCCTATGGCGCCTGTAGACAAGATCAAAATGACACAAAATACTATGTATATTTCTGGCACAAAGAATTTACTTGAATGCTCAGTGCAGGGATTCTAACAACAGTCTGATTTGGATAATAGCATCGAGTGTCTTCCATTTCTTTTTTTTTTTTATTTACTTTGTATTACACACATAGGGGATAGAAAAATGTAGATCTTGATATTTTGGGTGACTTTCTCGAGAACAATAATCAAGCGATATTGTATATATTGTATTGTATATATGTTTTAATTTAGATCGCTGTGTAGTCAAAAAGATAATTGTCTTGAATAAACATCAAAAGTGCAGAAAAAAAAAGAGTATTATATACCATATATTGAGAGATTACACATGAAGTATATTTAATTTGTACATTTTGACACCTTTGTAGCTTTTTTTGATTTCTTGACATTGGAGAGATACTCAATAATGTAAACTTGCATATCTTCCAAGCAACTATATTGACTATACATTGCCCCCTTCAATATAAACATTGTGAAAATACACAATAAGAATAGTATAAAAGTATAATGACCCAGGCTCATGGTGACTTCCCAACCCCCTTCCAAAAAAACAAACCATTTTTGAATTTACATTTATGTTTAATTAATTTACTTTCTGCACATTTCTGACATGTTAGCGCTGTATGAACCATCTCAGGCTCGAAGGACCACTGGGAGTGGACTGAGTGGTTCTGGTCCCCAGAGTCAGGACTAGACACGCTGAGGCTGCGTTAGTTTAACGCGCCTAAAGTCTGTAACTGTCTGAACGTGCGAGACAAGCATCTATAATGTTTAAACAGGCAAAAACTATTTTATTTGGTCGAGCCTGTGGAATCTGAATCCACTTAATGCACTTTTATTGTACATTTTTAATCTTTTCATGTTATCATTTCATTGCTGTTTTTAATCTTTTATTGTTGTTTGTTGTAAGGCACATTCGTATGAAATGTGCCCAATAAATGTCCACACTCACACACTCCAAAGACCGTCATCAGCTACTGAAGCCTGGGGCACGCTGTGGGTTTATTAAGAGTGAACCAGCAGGAGGAGTTAACCTCTAAGTCCCTCCTCTCTTGGTGCTAAAAGGTACTTAATATGGCTCGTTAGCTCCCTATTGTCACACCCTGGGCTAAGTTCTAAGTCGTTGACACTTCCCTATGGCCCTGCTGCTCCCAGAAGTCCAGGGTCATTTGCATGACATAGGCCTGGTTTCGCTCTCAGGTTGTTGTTGTCAATAGATTTGTGTCTCAGTAAGTTGTCAAAAATTGGGTCCAATTTGTACCTGAGTCCTCCATTGCGATTCAGAGCTGGATTTTCCTTTTTAACAAAAATAGCATCTTTGACTCCTCTCTCAAAGTATCTACTTTCTTTCGATAAGACCCTAACCTCACTAAGGTTAGCCATTTTTGTTAAAAAGGAAAATCCAGTTATGAACTGGACTCCTGGGAGCAGCAGGGCCATAGGGAACAACTTAGAACTTA
>OMNZ01094468.1:0-13038 GCA_900303255.1 Lesueurigobius sanzi
TTCTGAGTCTGAGGAGACGTGGCTCAATAAAAACTTTCTCTTTCTGGCATGATCTGTCCTGGGACTCCTCATGTGTGTACATGTGTGTCCTCATGTCTGTCCTTCAGTGTATGTGTGGGGTCTGTGCACAGATTTTTAGTCTTGAAAGATTTACCAAACCATTTTTTGGCAACACTTTAGATTACAGCCCGCAGTTCCATGTGTAAGTACAGGTAGCGAAACAGTAATCACAGATGAAAGTACAAGGTGAGACAAAAGTGTAACAAAGATGTACAGGGTGTAACAAAACAAGGTGTAATACGGTGTACTAATGTTGCTACACGTGAGCGCGGGCTGTAATCTAAAGTGAGAAGCTATTGCCTGTAACTACAACAAACAAGAGGGAACAGAGAAGAATAGATAGTAACAATGTGGAACAAGGGGAAACAAAGGGAAATTACCCAATAACTAATGTGTAACTACACACGGGCACGGGCTGTAATCTAAAGTGAGAAACTATAACCTGTAACTATAAGAAACAAGAGGGAGCTGAGAAGAATAGAGAGTAACAAGTGGAACAGGAGGAAACGACCCAATACTTAATGTATATCAAATCTAAAGTACTACATTTTCTTACTTACAGTACATGTGTAATTATTTTCTTGTTACCTGTACCTACACATGGAACTGCGGGCTGTAATCTAAAGTGTTACCCATTTTTTTTTGCTATAAAGGTGTGTAGTCACCTTAACTGTCCGTTTCTACAATTATGAACATACTGTATTCATTGCTCATTAGTCATGCATGTCTTTGACCAGAGTATATACTATAGTAAGTATTTGTTTACCAGCAGAGATTAGTCCAGCACAAAACACCTGAAAACAGTGAATCAAATGTAAATATCAACAATGATCTGTGAATGAATACACAAGTCTGGTACTGGTTAGTAAATAATCAAATTCCACATTACCTTTTAGATCAACAGACAATAGTTGGCTGATGTAACACAGTCCTCCTGATCATTCAGAATGTTGAAGTCACGTCCTCTCAGTCGGTCCAGATCTGAACACTCTCTGGAAGGACATTTGTGTAATATTAACAACACATAAAACAGATGTGTTGTTAACTATAATACAACTACAATAAATACTTTCCCTGTACCTTCAGAAGCTCATACTGAGAGGGATCTTTAGATGTTGAGCTGGAGACGGTGGCTCAGATGTTCACAGATGATCCACAGCTGAAACATTTGGAATAATGTAAATGCATAATATAAAGTACAATGCTTAGAGAGAGCGACAGTTTTCTGAAAAACAAAGAAATACAACATTGAGTGACCTGTAGATCTGTGTTCATGCAGTTTTGAGTTGAACACTTTGTTGTCTCAACTGCAATGCACAAGAAAACTGTTTCTGAGCAGCCTATTACATTATCACAAATGAACAACTTCACATCAGTCCCGTGGAAAGTCAAACTTATCCAGACAAAAAAATAGGAAACTGGTTCTTGAGAACAGAGCCATTTGAAATAAATTCAATAATAAAACATCAAACGACAATTAATTCGACAGAAAGATCACAGCGAATGTTTTTTTTTTTTTTTTACTACTCACCACAGATGTTACTGCTCTCCTCACTAAGCCCAATAACATTTTCCAGCTTTGGTAGTTATCGTTCCCACAGTGCAATTCGGAAAATGCTGTAGCCTAAATGTAAAATAAAACATCCCTTCACATAACAGTGACAAGTCTGTTTATTTACAGGAATAATTTTTTCAGATCAACGCCTACAAAGTACAATAATGGAGCAAGTCCTTCTGAATATAGAACAGACATTTCTTATGACCAAACATTACATTACACAGACCACAAGCTCCATTTGCAGATGTGTTTCCTTTGAATATAGCTGCACAACAATCTAAATTTGCTTTTCCTTCGTCGTCTTGAGAGCACAGTGAGAATGCTAGACTCTCATTTATTTATTTATCTCCGCAAGTAAAAGGTGGGTTGGGCAAAGTCACTGTGCTCCATTGATAGACTTGGATTAAGCAGATGCAGCCATGGTAACATAAGGATGAGCAAAGAGAAGAGAGCATTGAGTATTCGTTCTTTTTTCTCTCTGTTTTTTCTTTTTTTCAGTGGAGAGAAGCGCAGGGTGGAACTGCCTGCAAGCTCCTGTGACGCACGTTCACTTTTTTTGCGTATGCTATGACAGGAGCGGGAAGCGAGCGGCGAACAAGTGGACAATTATAGCAGTAGACTTCCATAGAAGACTTGGAGGATACTAAGTGATCGGCTGCGGAGATTAGGGGGGGCTTTATCCACCAGTCATTTGTTGCGTTTTTAAATAGTAATGGGGCTGGTGAAGGTCAAACAACGTGTGACTCGACTGCATAAGGGAGGACGCGGGAATAGGAGTTACAGTGCAATCAATCAGGAGCCAAATGAATGGCTTAAACATGGGCAGGATGTTTAGTTTGTATTATTAAACAGAAGACGAGGCAAAAGGTGCTGGCAGAGAAATACAACATGAAATGACAATGAATTCTGATAAGATGCAGTATTAGGTTTGCTTTCTGGGTGGTTGTGCGTAATCTTTGATTAATATGAGAAGAAGAGAAGTGATACACCTGAGCACATTGAAGGGAATAACACAGAATCCACTCATTGTTCTGGCCTACTTTAACCATTTTGGAATAAAGTTTAATCATTGGCAAGCCCACTTTTGTACACCCTTTTCACTGACAAATAAAGAGCTGTTTACTATCATGGACCAAAAAGCCATAAGCCTTGAACAGTAACAGGAAGCACCATTCACTATGACATTCTACAGAAGACACTTTGTACTAACAAAGCTGAATAATTTCTTCTGTCAGTCAAATTTGACATGAGACATAGTTTGTAGACAATAATTTGCAATTATTTGGAGCCAGTTTGAAGCAAAAGTTATCACTAAATGCACATGAAAAAAGGGTTACAGTTGTTTTGTTACTCATGGGATGTGCCCCGGTAAAGGCCCTAAGTTGGAAAAAAATTGAACACAATAGTCTGCAATAGGCCTAAACAAGCTCTGAACCAGTGTTGGACAGTAGTGAAGTAAATTTACTTAAGTACTGTACTCAAGTAGAGTTTACGGGGATCTGTATTTTACTTGAGTCGTATTTTTGTTGACCATGTATTACCTTTACTCCACTACATTTGACAAACAAATGTAATACTTTCTACTCCACTACATTTGTAAAAAAAAAAAAAAAAAAAAAAAAAGCTTGTTACTCGTTACTTACGGGGTGCAGACAAGTTGCCCGTGTCGTGGTGTTTTCTCTGATTTAACATCGTTATCATGTCCCCTCCAGAACAGAAGGTGGCGCTGTGCAGATGTATAATAACCATACATATCTGCGCGAGTTAAACCAGGGTGAACTGAAGAGGAAAAGACTCAAATACGTCTTCAGAAGTTATTCATATGTTTCATGTTTTTCAAGATTCACAACACTCGTTTTTAATAATGTACTTTTTACTTTGAATACTTCAGCAAATACTTTAGTATTTAAACTTAAGTTAATCTTTCACTGACCAGTAGTATCTGTACGTTTACTCAAGTAATAAAAGTACTTTGCCCACCACTGCTCTGAACGCCTAATAACTGCAATGATTTTTTTTTTTTTTTTTTCTTTTGAAAAAGGGGTTTTGTATGAAAGCAATTCTCCTAAACTCGTGCCAACTGTAATCCCAGCACCAGATTTTCAGGCGCAGAGTTCATGATGGAAAATCAGCAGCGTGTCCAATAACATATTTAACAAGCAGACCCAAAATCTGCTTCAAAAGTGAGTTTTGTTGATGGGCAACTTCCGGTGGGACTTTGCAAAAAACAACACTTTGTTTTTGATGGGACACTTGCAGGCTGTGGCAACAGCCCAGACGTTCACGGGTTCACTCACTGTCAAAACTCCTTTCAAGCGGCTCTCCAAACATTTTACGCATAAACACATACAGTGCGGCAGACAGCGGCGGCACACGGACGGACACACGCGCTGCTCCCCTCCTTCCTGCTTCACCAGCCGCTGTTTCCATCACCCGCTCACGTAATACTCCCGTGAACGAACTGACTTCTGCTCCTGGAAATGAGATTTTAAAATCTGTGTCATATCACAGCGGATGTAAAACCAGCAGCCAGCCAAGGAAAAGTAAAAAAGGGCGTAAAAACTACAAATCTTGGCAGCAGTTTGTTACCTTTTGACTTCATTAAAGGTAAGTGGGCGTCATGCTTTATACAGTAGCCTATTGACTTAGAAGATGTAGTTATGAAGTGTCGGTGAGGATCGCTTCTGTCGTGCGCTCTGGCGTTTGAAGCGGTCGGCACGATCTGGAGAGAAAACTTTTGCGGCATCGGTAATACATCCATTCAGTAGATTCCTGCTGCACTTTTTAGGGTTGGAACAATTTCATTAAAGCTAGCATGTTATGCGAAAAATAAATATTCGAATTAGAGTGTTACGTGCACATTTCTCTCTTTAAAGAAACATAGCATGCTTTCTGTTTGGAATTAAGTTGTGGAGTTGGGCTGCAGGCTGGATGTTGCACCTATGAACCACATTCAAAGAAATGTTTGACTTTTGTTCACTTTGCACGGATTAAGACTATTCTCATATCTTTATATGGCTTTTGAAAAAAAAGTGTTTAGGGAATATTTACCTCCAATATTAAGCTTATTTCTCATATGTTTTGCTTTGGGATTTTGATACTGGTCTGGATACATTTAAAACACATTGATTGATAAAATTTACAAATAAATGTTTTTTTCTCTTCTGGTAAGATATTAAGATTTTGGCAGACAACTCAATAAACGTTTGTTCATTGACAACACATGCATATTTCATTAGTGAACCACACATATCAAATCTAATTGGAATCCACCAAATACATTGTTTTAGCTTTAGGCTGTGATTTTCTATACAATATGATGGTGTGGAATAAATGATATTTACTGAGACAAAAGGCTAGTCAGTCCATGACTGCCCCAACTCTTTTCATTGAGGGATGAAGTGGAGATACAGGCGATGACTTGTCTCGTATTATCATAAGGATTATTATCATATCATTTTACACTATAATGAACAGTTGGTGATGGACAACATAAGGCTTTGTGTTTTTGTGTGTTCAAACAACTTTGGATACATTGCGTTGAAGAACTTCAGGCATTTTTGATTGTTCAAGAAACACAACAAGACAATGAATAATTCTTTATGAAAATCTCAACACATACTGAAGTGTGTCAAATCAAATAGGCATAACGTGTCTGGCTCCAACAAAGGCATTTGTGGTTATTTAGCACTAAACAATTCCTACATAACTTTGCTGCATTGTTCACATAAAGGTTCACCCCATAGGAATCACTGTTGAAGTCATTAACCTCACCCATACAGCTTTTCAAACATGCATGCGGTGTTTTTGGTGTTGAGCGATACCGACAGTACCACAGTGCGGATACACTGTAGCTCCGGTCGCCATGGAAACAAAACAACATCAGAAGAAGCTGGTCAGGGCTCTGGCGATGATGATGATGATGATGATGATGATGATGATGAACAGTGGAGTGTGACAGCAATAAAGAAGACATGAAGAAGACATGAAGGCTTATCCCATCTGAAAGTGTGATGGATATGTTCTACGTTCAGAGAGCTAAAAATGACAGCAGAAACAAGTGACGCATTAGGCAGGGGCTGTTTACGGGAGTTGGCGTGAGTAGAAGGCTGTCTGCCAACACGCTTTGTCTTTCAAGAAAATTCACTTGACCCTGGCCAATGAAAGATTATTCAATCAAGCAGCAGCACATCATGTGAGAAAACAGCCCACCATGAATCAGAATGATTAGGGATGAAACTCATTCATTGTTATTAGGAGCATGGCATAAAGACAAAGTCAATCATACAGGCACGGTATATGGTCTTCAGACTCTGGACAATGGGTCGTTTTGTCCAGAAACAAGATGACAGAGAGCACCATTCAAATTCACTTTCATTCACTAAAGAAGTGATTCATTTTCAAATATCCCTCTTTTATGCACGTCTTCTCTTTAATCTACTTGGAAAAAACTTTTAGCTGAGAAACAAAGCAAAGCAAGTTCCATAGATGTCTGAAAGGATTGATTTAGGAAGGAGACAACATTTGTGGAAAGGAGTCAGATTTCACTGTTGAGATAGTGAATGGCTGGCCACACCGACTGGGCAATACATGAATCAAGAATCTAAAATAAAATGCTAAGCATCATTTTTATGCCAGAATTTGAACTAGGGATGAAATGCAACATTCACAATCTATTGAACAGTATACCTAATGAAGACCAAAGAGTGGGTTTCAGTCGCGTTACTTTTTCCAGTTTTGGATGCGTCTTTGAAAGCATCTGGCCATTCAATAGAATATACAGAAATGTCATGAATTGCTTTGGCAATGGCAACGTTTGTACCACCTGAGACCCATGAATATGTACATTGATTTGTTTATAAATTTGACATTGGTAAACTCAGATAAAGTGAAGGAAGAAGAGTGAAAGAGCACTGGCTTTGAACCTGATATCCAAACTTTTGATCTTGTCTAACAACTGATTCAATTATTCTTCCTAGATGTATCCTACATGTGCACAGAATCTTATAGTCATTTGGACACAGAGTATCAAGTGTCAAGCAGAGGGAGTGTACTGTAGAATCAGAATTTCTGCTCAGCTGCCCCACCATTTAGACGCTGTGTCGATTTGATTCGACTTATTCTGAATGTCAGAAAAACAGTGTCAGTTTGTTTTGCTTCCAAATCACGTCCTTTGGAAGAACTGCCTCTGACAATCAATGGTCAAGACATTGCACAAGTCAAAGAAGTCTTATACTTGGGCTTAATCTTTGACTCCCATTTATCATCTGATAGTCATGTTAAAAAGATCAAAAGAACAGTGTACACCTTTCGAATGATAAGGGACTGTTTACCATTCCATGTGCACGCCATTTATGCACACAATGATTTGCTCTCATTTAGGTACTATGTAATCTATGTAATGTGGTCAACAACTACAAAACACACCATTGTGATGTTGCAGAGGTTAACTGTACTTAAGTTTGAATTTTTGTAAGGTCTATAATTTAAAATGAATGTTTCAATATTTGCACATCAAGCCCCTGATGTCCTCAGACAGCTCATTACACCAGGAGCCTCCAATGGACATGTGGACGTGTCTCAGAAGAACAGTCTTTCAGCCTTTTTGCTTCAGGACACCAAACTGTGGAACTCCTGGACTGAAACAGGACATAGATCTGGGGGCTTTTTAAAATGAATTAAGTGTGTTTGAAAAAGGGATCAAGTTTGCAGCCATCATTAGACTGCAATGAAATCGTGTATAAAAAAGCAGGAAGAGGAAGGTTCATGAAAGACAAGACCGTAGTCTCCAAAACACACATAAAAACACCAGCTCTTTGCCAACACACGTAGCTGCAGTTTTCACCTCTGAGGCCAGTGACCAGAGTCTATAGCGGACTGTTTTCTTGCTTAACATCTAGTGACAATGGTGAATGCAGCGTTGCCATGGAAACAAAGGTGTTACTTGTACTTTGTTGTTGGCCGGTGGAGCTGGTCAGTATTAGCTAATGTAGCCTGTTAGTGGCAGTGTTAGTCAGCCTGAAAACGCCAAAAGCACTTAAGGGGAATGTAAAAGGTGTAGTTTACACCAGTCCAGCAGGACAGGATTATTGCAGATTGTTGAATCAGAATGACACCTGTTAGATTGGGAGCCTCCTGTGACAGAATGCTCTGTCTGTCTACAAGGTTAATGTGGTGGAGGCATGGCTAAGAGGGAGTGTGACGAGGGCTCAAAGGCGATGGTTATATCTCCAAAACGACAGCTCCCATGTTGCCATACTTCTTAATTAAATAATGGGGTTGACGTATTTGTGATGTTTATTATTTTGCTTCATTGAAAATAGATGGTACAGGCTACTTCATAAGTGAGTCACCCCGGCTCAGGACAGTGCTTAAGATAAACAACTACAAAGTGGGTCATCAGAGGTTGAATCATGAAGGAGAGAGGAGAGGTGAAATATCTATACAACTGAAGCTGGCTGACCACTTTGAAAACCTTTACTCCTGGACGGCTGAGAGCAATTAAATTTTTCCAACTTTCGTCATAAAAATTATGTAAAACTCACCACCGAAATTGTCCAGTCGAACTAAGTAATAATTAGAGAAACATGAAACACTGCACTTTCAGAAATGAGGACTAATTTGAGTAATTATGATGAACAGTGGTAATTGCAGCGGCATGTGACGTGGAGGGTCTGATCTCGGGAAAACATTTTAATAGTGAGTTACGTGATTGTGATTCGATTAGCTTTTCTTTTTATTATTATTATTCAAGATACAGTTCACGGTGTGCATTTGAAACACATCCAGGAACATGAGAATGCGAGAGAACATTGAAAAATGCAGCTGCCAAATCGTCCCCTTAGAATCATAAGGTCCTGTCTGACAGTTCTTGTTCCCAGACTCCTTCTGAACTCTATACAATAATTATGTCAAGTTTGGTGCATTTTTGAGGACTTTATGACCAAAAACATATTTCCAATGTCCATTATTTTATTTTACGAGTGGTCAAAACTTTAAACCTATATATCTCAGATGAACTACTAAAAGGGGACAAAACACTACGGAAAGTAAACCCCTACTTTGCTGCACAATATATCGCAAAAAATATCGTATCGCAAAACAGGTAAAGCAATATCCGTATTAAAATATCGCAAAGTCACTTAAGTCTTCCATCTTCTTTTGATGCAATTTGCTGGAAAAAGATACTTCATGGAACGGTTTATATAAGTATCGCAATAATATCGTTATCGCGATATTTCATGCCCTTATCGCAAGTTTTTCCAACATCGTGCAGCCCTAATGTTAAGCATCTTTAAGTGTCCAGGAAAGCGCTATGTAAAACCAATGCATTATTATTGCTATTATTATTGTGGGTTTGGCTCCAACCATTTGCACAGTATCTCTCCCCAATCTCCACCCCTTTCATCCCGGGCTGTCCGGTCCGGTCTGGTAATGCCTGCGGGCCAGAAATCTGGAATCACATGCATTTCATAATTGAAAGAGTCTGAACTGCAGAAATATAATGGTTTATACATATATAATGTTTTATAATATGTATATATATATATATTTTGTAAGACCAAATTAAAATAGAATGTTTTGTTGTTTTCGGGGAATATTACATTTTTGGTCATTGCTATTTGCTAAATGTGAGTGTTTTCTTGATTAGTTTGTTTGTTTCTTTTTGGGATTTCGATTCAGTTAATGTCACACTCTTATTTACCAAACTATATCTCAGATTGCAGAAGTTGAGTTATTATTGCAGGTTTGGTTGCATGTGGTAGGCTGCCATGCCACATTATAACCAGAAATAATAGCCTTGGCTTTAAAAATACCTGATTGTATGCTAAGCCCTGGAGGAATTGACCGAAAATTGCCTGCTATTGTGCTGTCATTCAGTTCGTCTTCCTTGCAAACGTCAATACAGAGATTTATTCTGTAACCTCCTTTTCAGAAACTGAAATAGTGCATCTATTGTGTGGCACTTGCAGATGGCAGAGCACAAACTTGCTCCTCCAAAAGTTTGAAGAGAGAGAGAGCGATGATCGACACATCTCACTAGTATTTAATCCCCATTTGAACAAACTGACAGGAGCATGTTACGGCAGAAGCAAGGGTCACCATTGCAAGTAATGTCCAGCTTGTGTTGGCTGTAACACAACAAACCCACACATGCGTTTCAAAAACATTACACTTGATTGTGGTTTGTGTGGGTTCTCAATCGTACAGGAGTTAACCATTGTAGAAAAAGGCTCTTTATGTCAGCATCTGTACTCTATGCTTAACAGGACTGGACGTTTCGCTCCATATCCCAAGAGCTTTGTCAGCAGACTGATGGGGTCGACCAGGTGGTCCTAATATCAACTAGGGGGAGGAGCTACCCATATTGGTCCCACCCCTCTCTGTACCATTCAAACTCAAGACTACTTTTAAACCTTTGTTTTTTACATTTAACCTAAAATCTACTCTCAACTTGCTCTATCTAATCTAAAAGGCTACGTTTACCTAGAGAAACAACTTGTGTTGATGGTTTCAGGCATACATTTTTAGACTGGTCACATTCCAAGACATGTGTTAAAAGTACAATAAATAAACACGATTAAAATACTCCAACGGCTTGATTGTGGTCAGTAAGTTTTAAGGTGAGACATCCATCCATCCATCTTCTTCTGCTTATCTGTTGCCGGGTCGCGGGGATCACTCTGCACCAGTCCCTTATGGCTCCTCCTGCAGGTGGTGGGTCCAGAGGAGGACAGCCCCACGATGCTCCTCCACCTCTGGGCGATGTAACCGGCCTTGACGGTCTCTCTTTAAGGAGCTTCTGAACCGCTCTTTGTCTGACCCGTCACCTATAGGACCTGTTTGCCATAGGAGACAATACCGGGAGCATAATGCCCCAGACAACAGGGCTCCTATAGGGTTATTCAAAACCCCTCCACGCAATTTCAAACCTTTTTCTGTAGATTACTGGCAGAAATATGAGAAACGATGTATGGCAAGTTTTCATAAAAGACAAGGCATGTTATGTGTGACAGAACCTGAATAATGTATAGAGCCAGGTTTAAATTTATGGTTTTGTGTAGTTGAAATATTAAATACAAAGATGTTTTCAGAGGAAATTTTGAATATCTTCTACAAACTGTTCTGAAAAATCCTTCGAAACATTGTTAAGTACAAGACAAACAAAACATTTGATGGCTGTAGGTGCTACTAGTGGAGATGCTGTTGCCAGAGAAAGAAAATGCATTTAGAGAAAATGGCCCTTAAAGTTACAATTTCCCATATAAATAATGAGCAATAATCACAACCTCATTGTGAAGATTTGGGAATGTATTTGTTTCCACGTGAAAGTTTATATGTTAAAAGATTGGACCAAAATCTGACAATTGGAGAAAATGTACTTTTGTCCTATAGTGTCTCACAGTAAAGTTTGGATTGTTACATAATTCTAAATAAAGGCTTTGGATGTAGCATGTTTAAATATTTTATAGTTCCAAGGGCATATTAAGAAAGCTATCATAGAGGGTATGTCGGGCAGTTCATTTTCATTTCATACAGAACGGACCAAGTGTCAAAACAAACAACACATTTCATAACATAACGTTGACACTCATTTGGCCTCAGCTGCCCTTTGTTACCACGCTGTGACGTCATCCGCATGTTGTGGCTTGTTTCGGGCCACTTTGCTCTCTTAACATATTAACTTTCACCTGGTAATAAATAAATGGACTAATATTTACAATAAGGAGTGTAATTATTGCGCTGATCCGACGTTTCTTCATAGAACTATGTGGGAGGTTGTAGCTTCAATGATCCTTTTCTCAAAAGGCCTTTTTCTCACATTGTGGTGACAACATCTCCACTTTAGTAGCTCTGACAGACTCTATACTTTCCAGTCTTGCACTTCACAATATTTTGAAGGTTTGTTCAAAGGGACTTTTCAATATTTAATTCCTATTTGACTTTTTACAGATGTATTCACTAATAACTAATTTATAGACCCTTTCATTGTTTGTAAACATTCCGGGCTTAGCTGGAGGCGGAAAGCTAGATTCATATGTATTTCCATTGTAGCTGTTGTCAGTAACGATAAACAAATACTGTTGTTGGAAATATCAGATAAAACCTAATTTTATCGTCTCAAATGTCGTTCCTCTTGTTCTTGTACTTAAGCCACAACAGGACAACATTTTTTAGTTGTAGTTTTACACTTGTAATCACTAGTTTTAGTTCAATCTTATTTCTCTTGCTCACTTCCTGCCTCCAGCTGATGTCACTGATGATGTAAGCAGAGAAAGGATCTATTCAAAAACGATATCCAAAATCCCCTTTGAACAAGCTTTTGTAGCTAATATATCAACAAAATAAAACCATAAATTTGAACCTGGCTCTGTCCATTATTTAAATTTTGTTGCAAAAAAACCAAAAACAATTTTGACCTTTTTTTTTTTCTTTTTTTACATGAAAACAGTATGACAGAAAATGAGCAGTTAGCGGTGATCTTGATAACATCATGTGGCCGTAGTTATTATATTGATTTAAATGTTGATATGTTTTCAGCACAATTTAATATAAAACTAATCAATGATAATAAATACAAATGTGGATTTCTCTCCTGTAGAATGTTTGGCAATGGTTTCATTGTAAACTTTGCATTGTTTTCTTCTCTTATGGCAGTGTAAATACAAACAGTAGCTTCAGCCTAAACCCTTTCGGTCATACTGGAATAATGAAATGTTTAAAAATATGTGATGACTGAATAGACCCTTTTGCTGCTTACATCATCAGTGACATCAGCTGGAGGCAGGAAGTGAGCAAGAGAAATAAGATTAAATTAAAACTAGCGATTATAAGTGTAAAACTATAACTACAAAATGTGGTCCTGTTGTGGCTGAAGGTGCAAGAACAAGAGGAATGACATTTGAGACGATAAAATAAGGTTTTATCTGATATTTCCAACAACAGTTTTGCCGCGTTCATGTGGACTTCGGGAACTGGGGAAAACGTTTTGACACAAAATGCACATGAACTGGGGCTCAACTGGGGCAAACAACTGGGAAACTGGGGTCAAAACAAGCTTCCCCTCTTCCGCATCTGACGCGGAAACAAACTGATTTGTTAATTTATCGTTAAATATGAGCTTTTGGGTTAAACGCTACTACTTTCACCAGTTTATTGTTTGCTGTCGTTGTCCTCGGATATTTGTAAGAGAAATGTCGGACATTAATGCTAGCAAAAGGAAAATCTAGATAGTAGTTTATAAAATTATATTTATATTTATATTATATTATTATAGTTAGCTCTGTTAAACGCTAATTAGACCATTTTCGTCTGGTTAAGTCAAAATCCCCACTTTCCGACATAGAAAGCACATGAACAGAAACCAACTGGGAACAACGGACTTCCATCTGGGGAAAACGAGTCCCTCAGTTCACATG
>OMNZ01094478.1:0-14649 GCA_900303255.1 Lesueurigobius sanzi
AAGAGATCTTTGGATGTCTAAAGGTGGCCACACACTAGAGCATTTTTAATCTTTTGAGACTAAAGATCTGTGCAAAGACAACACACACTTAAGGACAGACATGAGGACACACACATGAGGAGTCCCACCACAGATCATGCCATGAGAGAAAGTTTTTATTGAGCCACGCCTCCTAAAGTCCTCTAGTGTGTATCCAGCTTTAGGCAAGGCAAATTTATTTGTAGAGCACAATTCATACACAAGGCAATTCAAAGTGCTTCACAATTTCATAAAATTACAAGAAAGCAGATAAAATCAATCAATAAAACAAATATAATCATTGACTAATTACATTAAAAGTGACATTAAAAGTGAAGAGTGCAGATAAAATACTTTCAGTTGACATATGCACAGTTAAAAAGAACCGTTTTCAGCCTAGATTTAAACATTGTCAAAGTTGAGGCCTGTCTCACACCTTCTGGCAGACTGTTCCAGATTTTTGCTGCATAAAACTGAACGCAGCCTCACAATGTTTAGTCCTGACTCTGGGAACCTTAGGAACAACCAGTAGAGCCTGATCAGCCGACCTCAGAGAGCGAGAGGGGACGTATAGGGAACAAGGAGGTCACACAAGTGCTGGGGGGCCAGACCGTGCAGACATTTAAAAACAAATAAAAGAAACAGTGGCCAATTTTGAGATTTGTCTTAGTTTTAATGTCAAACTCACCCTTTACGATGGCTATTTTATGATGTTTTGTCGAGTCACGCTTCTGACTTCATCAGGAAGTCACTACATCACCACACCCAAGATGTTTGGCATCGTTGTGGGAGCCGCCAGCGACAAAAGACGGCAGAGAAATACAATGTACATGCGCATGCAAAATTAGTTTTGGAGTTTTGGCTCTCCATTGTTTACCTACCCCTTATACCGCATTGTGTTAAAGACCCATAATCAGCTGTGCATTTCCACCCTAAAGTCACCAACCACATCTTTTATGATAGTGAGGTCAGAATTTTAAGTGATGGTTTGAAAGAATTGTGAAACAGGCCACTTTTTTAAAGACAGAAAACCCTCCACTGGATCATAGGGCCTCCAATTCACTTTGTTCCACTTAATCCACCTGTCAATCACGTCCATCAGACTCTGATGAAACCCCGGACTTTTGTAAAATATTTGTAACTTTATTTTTTAGCTTTCTTCGCCCCAAAGTTTGAGGTTCGTGACACAGTCGAGTTATTATGCTTTTAGCAGGTATTTGGTAATCCTCTCAAAAACATCTTGATCATTATCACTTTGTTGGTTAGGAAATGCTGTTGCTGATCTAAATTGATCTAAAATAGCTAAAAATAATTGTCCCTCACCTGTATTTCCAGGTTCTACTTGCAAAAACTTTCCGAAATTAATTACTTAAACCAATGGCAAATTTACTCATTCATTTAATCCAAGAAAATGTATCTTATTCCATGCTTACTTTTTGCCATTTTTAAAGTGGGGTTCCAAATTGCTTCCCTAGTAATTGTGGGTTTGTATAGGAACTGAAGGTGCTTTTCATGAGCTGCTGCTGCGGTATTAAAATAACTACAGGGCCATAGGGGAGTGTCAACAACTTAGAAGTTATCCCAGGGTGAGACAATAGGGAGTTAACGAGCCATATTAACTATGAATAGGCTTACTGTAGATGTCTGCCTACCTTTCACACCAAGAGAGGAGGGACTTAGAGGTCAACTCCTCTTTCTGGTTCACTCTTAAGAGGCCCACAGCGTGCTTAAGTCTTTAGTAGCTGATGACGATCTTTGGACTAAGATCGAAACGTCCTACACTTCAACTACAGAGTACAGATGAAGACTGAAGAATTTTTGCCTACGAACTACGGGGGAAGATTAAAAGATTGCTCAAACATGCATGTGTGGCTAAAAACACAGCTCCAGTTATGTTTTTGATGAGGTAACATTGTAAAAAGCTCGTAAAAGTCGAATTTGCATAGCACCCCCCCCCTTTTAAAGATCATTAGTTGCTGACAATGCTGCTTCTGGTGAGAGGCAATATGTCCGCAAGAACTTAGGCTTAACTTTTGTCCGCAATGGAAAACATATGAAGAATAACAATTGTACCATTTTTCCCATTAATGACAATAGCGAGTTGACACTTTTTGCAGCAACACCCGCATCCTCCCAACATGTCTCACTTACCCTCTCATCAACAGAGTTCACCGGCTAAACTTCGCGCGCCGACAACAAAACGGCAGCAATCAGAGAGAATATCGTACCGTCAAAATCTTGGCTCCACTCTTTTTTTCTTCTCTTTCCTCCCCTCAGCGAGACGAAAACACGAGGAAGAGAGGAAAACAATAGCTGACAGGCCTGACTGGCGAAAGGATATTTACTAAATTAGACATAAACTGCTACGCTCGGCATCTTCGCCAGGCAAGTTGTAAAGTCTCATAAATAAGTCAAAGACAGAGCGGCAGACAAAAGCGGCGAACAGAGGAGCTAAGTGTGTTTGCGTGTGATGTTTTTTTAGGGGCTGGCGCCGGATAATGAGTTGCAGTTTTGCTTTTTTTTTCCCCCAACTTGACAATAACCTTCCCGCGCGCCCGTACATATCGCTCGCACACTTTCCCGACGACTGGGCTTATTCCGCAAAGGCTCCCTCCGTCACCTCCGCTATTGTCAGTCTGCCGCGGCCCTCCTTTTTGGCAGGATAATAGGGACACATATTTGCTCCCGATGTAATCTTGTCAGCGCCCGATCTGATAAATACTTGGAGGAGAAGCTGATTATTGGAGTTGGCGGCGAGGATCACAGTCTCCGATGTGTCCGATCCAAACTCCTTCCTGCCCAGTTTTCGGCGTACAGTCCAGATATTTTTTAAAACATTGGTGTGGATTGTGTGACAATGATGACACTAAAGAAATTACTACCATGAAATATAAATATAATCATGTCTATGTCTTGTATCACATTGCTATTTCCTTCCTATCACTAAGCTGAACATACATGCAACCAATATTCTGTCCTCTTTTTTTATAATTAATTATATGGTTCTATCTGACATTTTTGTCGAGTTATTCACATAGGATTCTTGTTGTTTTGTACACTATGAATGAATGAATACTTATTTACTTTTACTTATATACTTTATTTTGAGCCATAACAACGAAGAACAAAGAACAAGAAAAAAAAAGAGGAAAGGAAAAAGAAAAAGAAAAAATACATCATGATACACAACACATATTGTACTTGTACTAATAAGCAAAAACCCAGCTCAAAAAGGAGTGGGAAGAAGAATAAAGTGTATAATTTATCTATCAAACAGATTGGGGCTGATGGGAACAAGATTGCATTTTGATGGTGTGTGTCATCCATAAAGGGAGGACCTATGGACCTATATCAACTTTTTGTAGAGTTTGTTGCATTTATTAGGGTTTTATCAGCAAAAACATATTACCCATTTCCATTTTGTTTGGAAATTCTAAGCCTTAACATCTCAGAATTCCTCAGAATACAGATCAAACCTTATAATTCTAAGACTATTTGCTTTGTTTTTCATTTCTCATGGCAAATGTTGGTTTAAAGTAGTTTCACATTTGCTTCAGAACGGAAAACTGACATAAACATAACTTACTGTGAACACCGATTTACCATTGACCCGTTCTTTTTTTCCTGCTTTTTCTGTTTCTGAACAGGACAGCAATGCCAGAATTGTGGTGGAGAGAGGGAGAGATATTTTGTCGCAGCAAGGAATTGATCTCATGATGCGAAGGTACGCACAGCAACCCTAGGGCCACTCGACAATGCATTCTTAGGGCTCTTACTTTTCAGACACTCTCTCAAAACACACACTTATGACCTTAATTCTCTAAATGTAGGCAAGCTACATGTTGAACATATAGTCACTCCCCATGATATTACCACATTATTGACCAATCTTGTGTAGATCAACGAAAGTGGAACAATGAACAAAACACTCTCAATTTACATTTAAAGCAGTGTTTTATGAAGTTCCAAATGCACAAGGATTGACCAACGTTTTCAAGTAACACTAAGCATAGCAATTGTTTTAAAATGTTTATTTATTGTTGACCTTCATGTTAGCATAAAAAGCAAAGTTCAGTTCATTTTATTGTTATTATAGACCCTTTCGCAGCTTACATCATCAGTGACATCAGCTGGAGGCAGGAAGTGAGCAAGAGAAATAAGATTTATGTAAAACTAGTGATTACAAGTGTAAAACTACAACTATAAAATGTGTTCCTGTTTTGGCTTAAGGAGCAAGAACAAGAGTAATGACATTTAAGACGATAAAATAAGGTTTTATCTGATATTTCCAACTGCAGTTAGACATTTGTTTATCGTTACGATGACAACAGCTACAATGGAAATAGATAGGGATCTAGCTTTCCACCTCCAGCTAAACCCCAAATGTTTACAAACAATGAAAGGGTCTATTTATTAATTGTTTACATTTCCCTGGCATAAAACATGCTAATTTGAACTAAGCTAATAACTTTTTATTATTTCAGCTTATTGGGTTGATTTAAGGCTTATTCAGCAGCAGTTTGTGGAAAATTGTAGTATCTTACAATATAAATAACGAATTACATGTATTTTTGGGTTCGAAGAAAAAGAAGGATAAGGCAAAAAAAGACAGAGCAAAGAAAAAGTCAGAAAAAGAAGTTTATTAAAGGAGAAAAAATATGACAAACTTCTGCATTTTGTATATTTAATCAGACTAATTTCAAGGTCAAACACAAATTAATCAAATATCAACTAAACCAATGCGTTTTCCAGAGGTCGGTAGAATAATGAAAATGTTTTCTCAATTAAATTTGTCAGATATCGCTGACGTAGACTTTAAAGTAGTTACAACTGTCATTATGCGACAAGGATACCCAAGTTCCACCTAACTGTTTGACCTGAATAGCCTGATTTAGCATTCACGTACATCTCGACGGGCAAAACCTAAAATATTATAAACCTTTTACAAACATTGCATGTATTTACAGACGAGGGGAGCACACAGGCTCTACGCGGGTCGCCATTTTAGCGTTCCGTCCTGGTTTAAAGTGTATTTTTGCGCCCGTGTATCCATGTTTACTCCCCTCTCCGCTCTTGTCATGTCCTGCCAGCGCAGTTTATCGACGCCGTTGTCACCACGCTCCCTGCTTTTGATTCTTCACAGTTTATACTTCTCTTTATCTTTAAACAATACCTGCGTTTTACACGAGCAGCACTTTTTTTTTTTCTTTTTTAGCTGTGTGTCTCTGTTTTCCTCTCGCTTCTTTTTTTGGCATCATCACTTTTGCTGGCAGTTGCCTTCAATAGTTAATGCCTCAATGAAAAGATGAGACAAACAGCAATTTGGTTTCAGAGAGAGCTTTATTTTTTACATTTAGTGGGGGAATTTGTCGAGTTAGACCCTGGCTGCTGTGTATTTCCCAGAGGTTATGATAGGAACAAATGATCTATTCAGTTCCTTTTGATGGCTTGAATACTGCTGACATATACAGGGTGTCCCAAAAAAATGATACCAGTGGTTTTGCTAGGGATAATTGTTCTCAGTCATTTTGACAGACAGGGTTGTAAAAGATCTGTTGTGAGCTATTTTTATCCTTCATTATACATTTCTCATTATATACCTAGAATTATATATGTAAGAAAACACAGATTACTGGATAAATGGATGCAAATCTAAATATAATTTCTGAACAGAATCATGGGACATGCATTTGGAAATTACATTGTTACAACTTGTGAGTAAAACTATCAAAAGATGATGACGGCTTGAAAATACTCTTTGATTGAATGATTTCAGTTCATGTAACCTCTCATGTATACACACATAAATAATTGGAAATTTGGTGTTAGAATTTAATGTATATGTATAGAATCTACAGATTTTTTTGTTTTGTTTTGTCAACAGCTGTTTTCAAACTGATGTCTGTTGTGGTCCAGGAATCGCAAACATCATGAAAGATTAGTTTGGTGTTTGTGGGCATTGTCGTTCAATGGTTGCTCTCAATTCAGCCACTGTTGCAGGTTTCATAGCGTAGACTTATCTTTTAGGTATCCCCATGAAAAAAAAGTGTAGTGGTGTGAGGTCTGATGAACATGGAGAGTATTCAACAAAACCTCTTCGTCCAATCCACCTGTTTGGCGAGATCTTGTGGATCAATAAAGTCTGTCTAAGATCTCATCAAGGAAGGATCTAACATCTTGATGGTAGTGTGGGGGTGCCCCATCCCGCTGGAGCGTCATATAGAACCTTTAATTGAGTTATCAGCTACATAAGAGATGTCTAGTTTATTGATAGATGCTGAGAGACTTTTATTTTTACTCTAGCATTATTACTATTATTATTAGCACCTGTATCCAACCTTATTTTCTTTGATGGCACATTTTCCTGACCTTTTGCACCAACAACAAGTAAATTTCTCCATTTTGAGATCAATAAAGTACTATCTTATCTTATATTATCTTAAAGTGTGCATTAATTTGGACACCCTGTATATACATGTAGTACTTAGAGTGTATGTAAATTCAAAAACATATACGCTTTCCACTTTAAGTAAGACTTTAAATTTTGAAAAGTCCTACATTTGGATGAAGACTGTTTTTGTCTTGAGTTTGAAATGATTTGAGATTCTTATTTTCTCTGCCCTCGCACATAAATTACATGGCAAAACAGACCAGAGTTACATGTTACAGGACATGGAGCATCTAGTTTTAGCTGGATAAAAACAAGTGCCTCTTCTTGATGAAAATGAATAAATTGCACTCTGCAAAATCAGTACAAGTACAATTTTCTTGAAATAATTCAAATTGCCCTTGATTTGAATGTCATTGCACTCAAAATTAGAAAAAAAAAAAAAAAAAAACATGGAAAGATTTCTTGAAACGTGTTACTCAAATCACGGATAAATTTACTTATTTCACAAAAAAAAAAAAACTTTTTTGCATTTTTTTTGTCTTTCAGTTTTTGATGTTCATTTATTGGCAATAAATCCTCACCTGTTCTGTCTATATTATTTCCAAATATGATTTTTATATCACTGAAACCAACCAAAAAAATAATGCGACATTTTGAAATCCTAGTTTTTAGAATAATCACAACTCAAGAGATCACTTGAGCTGATCAGAATATAATTTATTGCCATTGTCAATGAAGATTTCACAGGAATAGGAATTTTTGGATTTTGAATTTTTGGATAACAATTTTAATGGAAATTGATTTGAATTATTAAAGTTATGTGTCTGACAGAGTTGATAATAATGACATGCCTTCAAAAATTTGCAACGTTTAATATGCAACCTGCTCCTTTACCAAACGGTGCAGCTCAGACCTCTCACTGCAAAAAGGAATACAAAATTAAGTGATATGTTCTTGACATATAAGTACAGTATATTTTACCTGGTTATGAGCTGGTAAGTAAATTATCTGCCAGTGGAACAAGTTTTTTTGACCTTAAATGAATAAAAAAGCATCTTATTGCACTAAATGTACTTGTAATTATGCTTTCTCTCATTTTCATCTCAAAATGACTTTGAGCTTTGGCAGATAATTTCACTTGGCAAGTCTAATTTAACCAAAATAAGGTCAAATATTCTGAATAGCAAATTCCATTGATCAAGATATCACATTTTGAAATGTTCTCTTTATAAATACAGTTTATTACCGTAATTGTAGAACAGGGTGACCAGACGTCCCAGTTTACCTGGGACAGTCCCAGTTTTGAGCCCCCTGTCCCATGTCCCTGTGAATTTATCTGAAACCATTCATTTGTCCCAGTTTTACACCAATGCCATGTCCAAAGCAGTATATTTACTTGATACTGTATGACTTTTGACCAAGACAAAGAATGAGGAAAAATCCAGAAAGAAAAATTACGAAAATATATATATAAGTAAACACGGGAAAAATGTGAGAAAAATTATGAAAAAATTCCAAAAAAAGAATGAATGATGAGAAAAAATGACAAAAATTACGAGAAAAATTACAAAAAAAAAAAATAAAAATAAAAGTTGTCCAATTTTTAATGTGAAAAATCTGGTCCCCCTATTGTAGAAGGCTTTTGGAAAATAGACATTTTAGTCCCATTTCTCAAAAATCACTGTTATAGCCTATTTGTCTCCCCAAGATTTAGATTAATTTCCAAACAATTTCCTCATTCTCAGCTTTATACTGTATATGTATTATGATTTAAAACTGATTCATTTGTTTTATTTGCTTTTATTTCCAGTTTCAATCCTTCACTTTGCCCTTTGGCCAAGTCCAATCCAATCTAGCAGTTTATTTCCCCCCTCCCTCGTCTTCCCGAAACCTGTCCGGCCTTAATTTCACAGCTTTGCTCGCGACGCCGTGTGCAGTTTTGTGTTGTTTCCCGCCGCTCTCCCATACATTCTGCTATACAAACGTGCCTCGCGCCAGCCAGTGGAAAATTGGCCGGCCCGGCGAGTGCTATCTAGGGGGGATCACTTGGACAAGGCGACCAAACTCATCAGTGCTCCGCTCCTTCTGTTGGGACATTGTGTACCAACTTTGCGCGTTTCCGAGACAAATGCTTCCGTCCTCGATCGCTCTGTTCTCGCCTGGTCTTATCCGCGGCTAATTAAATGTTTTTATAGCCTTTAACCCTTCGCATCATGTTGCGAGCTGTTGTCTCCCGCATTGTTGGGCCGGATTAATTCGTGCGGAAATCATGGTTTTGAAATGGCCACACTCGGGGATTGTGATTGTTTGTTTGGAAGTCTTGTTTGATGATATTTTTTAAATATAATTTTTTATTTATCTATTTATTTATGTATTTTTTATTTATTTTTTGACTATTATCCATGCTATCTAATTTAAAATGGTCTAGTAATTTGGTGCAGTGTTGGGTGATTACAAAAATACGTACCATCAAAATATGAATTACTTCAAATGAAATTAAAAACATACAAAAATATAATAATTGAAAATAGGCTACTATTTAATTAATTAATTAATTAATTTATTAATTACAACTGAAATCCTTGATTTTTAATTACTTTAATGCGGAATGTGTGTTGGATCACAAATTGAAGACCACATTTTTTAGACACCTGCTTTCATATTATTGGCCTTGGTACTTTATTATTATTACTATTTTCTATTATAATTATTACATTTTTTGCATTCTTTAGTTTTCAAATTATCAACAAGCCTTCAAGTTCTTTTTCTTTTTTCTGTTCTGTATGAATGTTTGCCGTGTGTGTGGGTACAGTGCTTGCTGTACGGCACAGAATATAATACTTTTTTGTATGGCTCGAAATAAAGTATTCAAATCAAATCAAAAAAACATGGAAATCCAGCATGTTTGTGGGTGCTACGTTGTCCATAAACTAACATTAGACAGAAACGTCATACAAAGAGGAGAAAAGAGCCGAGGAACAGCTCCGTTAGCCGCTGAGTCACTGCTGGTGAATACATCGAACACACCCCATAGTGTCAAAATGCTACTATATGAACGATACCTGCAGTATTTTACATTTCTAAACCTCCTTTAGTTTTTTTTTTTTTTTCCATTTTATTTATTTATTTAATTCAAAAGTAAAAAACAATAAACCACAAAACTGTCAAATAAATGCATCTTGAATGAAAGGGAGCAGAAAGTAGAGTAATCTTATGATATCTGCCCCTCATTACTTTTACAAACACTTGCACTCTGTTTAGTCTCTATTTACAGCCTTTACAAATACAATACAATTGTTCCAAAATATACTATTAATGTCCATATTTACATTATTTACAAATACATTACATCATTACCTCAGTTAAATATGGAAAAACCTGCTGCAAATCCCATAATACTTTGCGATATGACATCACGATCCTGAACTCTAATAGTTGAAACGGGCTCAAAATTGCATTAGGTAACAACTACTATCTACTACCGCTCAAAAGTTAGGGGTCTCTTTTTATTTCACTTTCAAGACTATTTACATTGTATGATTCTCATTGAAGGCATTAAACTATTAATGAACACATGGGATTATGGAGGAAATAAATAAAAAAGGGTATATTCTAGATTCTTCTAAATAGCCATTTGCTATTTTTCATGCTCTTTTTTTCTTTAGGCATTTTCTCACTGAGCTTCACTAGGTCGTGACCTGAAATGGTTTTGAACAGTCTGTGAACCAGTGGCGTGCTCGGTAATCGGGAGAGTCGGGACGTTTCCCGGTGGGCCGCCTCACTTTTGGGCCGCTAGAGAAAATTGTATTTGATAATGCACTCTCTCAGTGGTGCTGTCAGAGGCCTATAGGCTGTAACTGGACTGCAGCAGGTCAATTGCTGTCAATTAAGAGACAGAAATAACTTTTGCACCATGCGTTTGAGATACCATGAGAAGTAAAACACCCCTCTGGTTTAGTTGGTACGGTCCAAGGCGCAGGGCACGCACAGGAGACATGCAGTGTGTCAGTGAGCAGCCGGGCGAGCAGGAGGTGCTGAAAAAACATGAGCGATGTGTAGATCATGTGTGTGGCCCATGTTAAAAAAAGATAGAGACATAGCGGAGAATCGATCCCACTACCTCTAACTTATAAGGTAACCATTTCGCCAAAGCTCCGATGGTGAATGGGCCAGTCAAAGTGATAAAACTCCCGGGCCAAAATAATGTCCCAGCACGCCCCTGCTGTGAACTGATGACTACATTGTGAAGCTCATTGAGAAAATGCCAAAAGTGTGAAAAGCAGTAATCAAAGCATCTTTTTTGGTTAAAACATAATTCTTTATATGTTCATGGATAAATTGAATGCCTTCAGTGAGAATCTACAATGTGAATGTTTAAAAATAAAGGAAAAAACATACATCAATAAGTGACCCCAAACTTTTGAGCTGTAGTGTGTATATTTTTTGCTGTAGTTTGATGAGTAAAGCTGACTACACACTACAGGATTTAAAATCGGTGCACAGACCACACACATGAGGACACACATACTGTAAGGACACACATGAGGACACACACATACATGAGGAGTCCCACCACAGATCATGACATGCCAGGAAGTTTTATTGATCCACGCCTCCTCAACAGGGAGACTAAAAATCTGACTAAAACTCCTCTAGTGTGTAGCCAGCCTAAGTAAAAAAATACAAGTCCTTTAATGGAAAATTGGACCAAATTCATGTTGTTTAATGACACCCAGCCCTTATCTGGTGTGATATCTGGTGTGAGGTGTGTAGTATTTCAATGTTTATTGCAGAGAATCTGATTTTGAGGGAAAAAAGTACAAAAGTAAAAAAGTACACAAAGGCCCAATCTCACTTTTGTTCCCCTTCCCCTGTGGCTTAAAAGAGACATGTCACGCCAAATTGATTTTTTGAGCTTTTAACCATGTTGTAATGGTGATGACTTCTATACAGCGCTTAGTTTTCTACTTCCTGGAACAATTATGTAATTGTTCAAATCCCCAAACTGTCTTCCAATGAATGATTGGATCAGTTCTGAGCCGTTCTTTGTCCATAGCGTGGAGATAAGAACGTCGCGCTACTAGCCACATCTTTAAATCAAAGCTAATGTTTATTTTTACCTTGTGATTCCCACTCTTGGCTGTAGGGGGCGCTCCAGGCTAAATCCTCATCAGCCCATGGAACAAGTATTCATGGACATGGTGTCATAATAATAATGGCTTACACTTGTATTGCGCTTTTCAAGCCTGTGTTACAAGTTTCTCAAAGCGCTACACATTATTCTTTCACCCTATTCACCTTATTGAGGAAGTTGCAATGGCAGCCGCCATTTTGTGTTTCTGGTCTGACTTGAGCTGATATTGGCTTTGATTTTTGTTTTTGGTGAAACATTAGCCAATTAGACTGACAACAAAAAGTAAGTCATTATATCTCTATAAGTTATTTTAGGTGACTTTTCTCGTGTCGTCCTTCCACTAAAACTAAACCTGAGCCACACAAACATATTTCCTTTGAGTTTTTTTGTGTGAGTCTTTTGTAAACAGTTATTTATCATATATTCACCTGCAATGATAACTCTGATAAAATATTTTTATTCTCCATTTCATACATATCACATCCTGCTGCTCCAACTCGACCTAGAGTTTTTTATCTTATTTAGTGTACATAAGAGATGCTTGTATACATGGGTTTCAGTGACATGACCTCAGTGGTCAGGGCGTGTTCATTTAGTCTCAGGAGAGGAAATAGATCTTTGGCCTGTGTGGTAGCCTCCTGCTCTGTCCTGGCTTCTGCCACTAACTGCTCTTTGCCGTGTAAACACAGCAATGCGCTGTTTGTTTATGTAGACATACTCTCTTCATTAAGATAAGATAAGAATAATACTTTATTGACCTCACAATGGAGGAATCAATCGACCTTTATTTTCATCCTGTGTGAGTAGTGATACTGTATTGCTAATTATTGTATTGTGGCATAATTCCACCTTGGGTAACAAAATGGCGGCCACAACTATGCATGACATCGCTGGAAACCCATGTATAGTTTATTTAGAGAGAGAGATGCTAAGAGACATTACTATATTTTTTATTATTATTATTACTATTACCTGTTTTTGCTAACTTATTTTCTTCTTTGATTTTTGCACCCCCCTGTGTGATCCTGTCCTCAGAGCTGTTGTGACAAGTGAATTTCTCCATTGTGAGATCAATAAAGAACTATCTTATCTTATCTTGTTAAATCCCATTTTATTTTCTTCACTCTCTTACATTAACAATGGGAATCCAAGCTCACAGGAAGTGCTAATAAAAACAGGAAATGCTTTTACAACAATAGTGGGGTAGACTGACAGAGGTGAGGCTGCCAGTCTTCCATAAAATGTAAAATATGTAAAATATCAATGCACAGACATCCCAATTGAAGAATTTAAGCCTGTTTTTAAGATGTATATGCATGACACAGTATGTCCATATTGAAACACTCTCATATATGCGCAAAAACAAAGGGGAAGGGCTAAAATAAATACATAATAGACCTCATCACAGAAAAACAGGTACAACATCTACACTGCAAAAAGTGATATCTTGGTGAGTAAAATTTGCTTGAATTCAGAATATATGACCTTATTCTGAGTAATTTTGACTTCCCAAGTAAAATTATCTGCCAATGGAACAAGTATTTCTGCACATAAATTAAGAGAAAATGACTTTTTGCACTAAAAATGAGATATTGAATCCAAATTTACTTGAAATGATGTGCTTTTTTAATTTGAAGTGCAAAAATACGTGTTCCATTGGCAGATAATTTTACTTGGCAAGTCAACATTACTCAGAATAAGGTCATATATTCTGAATTCAAGCAAATTGAACTTATCAAGAGATCACTTTTTGCAGTGCATCAACACCATGTAATCAAACATACATGCCGCCCGCCTGATATAGGGGCACCACCGCGTTCCCGAATCTACAAACAAACTTAATTATCTCCCATTGTCTCTCACACATACACTCAAAGCGACGCTAGACTCTCGCGAATGCTCCCATTGTGCGTCCCACGCATGTGTCCTCCCGGCTGCTGCCCGCTAACCCCGATACCACGGCCCGTATGAGTGAGTGGCACCGCTTTGACTGACACATGGATGGTCAAGAGTGCCAACAGTCCAGAAGACGTGCAGAACGGGGCTCTGGAAGCGCGCCTGTCCAAGAGCTTAGTGGGGAGTCCGCAAACTGCTCAAAGCTGACATTTGTGCCACCAGGAGGTACGCAAACAGGGAGCGACAGACAATCAAATCCAACGAACCCGCACCCCAGCCAGATCTCCTCCTCGTCTCTCTCCATCAATCTCTTTTAATTGTTTTTTTTTTTCTCCCTCTCGTTGTTTTCCATTAGAGATTTTGTACGGCGATGGCTCACTCACGGTATACATTATTTCAATTCGAGGGGCCATTTTGTTGTTTCTTGTTCTGGCGGTTCCGTTAATATGCCCAGGTTCTTGTAAAAATCACCCTCGCTGATTGCTTTATGTTCTTCCCGTTGACTGTTCGCACGCAAAGTAAACAAAGTGATCAAAATATGAGGAGTGTACAAGGCAGAGGGGAGGGAAGCCTTGTGACTTTACATGGACAATGGCGGAATGTAATTATAATCGAATCAGGCCTATTTAATCAGAGCAATTTATAACTTCAATTTTCAAAACTGTATATTCTTCTCTGAGTTACATCGTCATTTGGGGGTCACATGGTCGAGGCTCCATAAGGACACTGCAAATTAAGGCCTTTGGAGAACTCATAAAAGTAAGGATTTGTTTCACTTTTTACACTTACTGTATTTGGCCAGAGATTCAATCTGTAGCAGCGTAATATCCAGATGTCATTGTTCTTAAAATAATGACTTGCTTTTTGCGTAATCGTTAATGTTTATACAGTTGTGGCCAAAGGTTTATTAATGATAACACAAACATCTTTTTTCCCTCTCCTGGTTAGTGGTTGTGCGACGCCATTTATTGTCAAAAAACTGAGCTTACTCTTTTGAAATCATAATGAAACAGGAGCTCAGGAGCAAAGAAATACTCACTGCAGCTGAAATACAGGACTGTGACAAAATTGGGCTCTGAAAAAATGGATGTTTGTTGCAAGATGCACAAAATGCATTGTCAAAGTTGAGGCCTGTCTCACACCTTCTGGCAGACTGTTCCAGATTTTTGCTGCATAAAACTGAACGCAGCCTCACCATGTTTAGTCCTGA
>OMNZ01094486.1:0-20517 GCA_900303255.1 Lesueurigobius sanzi
GTAGTAACCTAATCCTTTATGACGGCAGCATGCTCCTCCTGACTGTGCTTTTCTGGAGCCACTGAGGCAGACAGATCCATATCAAGAGATCCAATTAATTTATTTGGTTGATTAAATTACAACACGACTGGTTCTCTTGTCAGCTCCCTGAGGATTTGATTGTGCCGAGACAGACAGACAACCAACGCTCATAAGCTCAAACATACACAACACCGGCAAAAATAATAGGCCAATATTTGCCATTAAGACCAAGCTGCACTTTGGTGTTTAATCAGGGATAAGGCAAGCACTACTTGCAAAAACGTACCCAACGCTAATGTTAACCCTGTCTTTTTACACAAGATTGTCCACTTAAGAACTCCCCCACCATTGTAATGACCACTTTGCAAAGAGTCATACTGGGCTGCTAGTCAGATCCCTATTCACCCAACGTGCTGCAAAAGCTGATACACAGATTGGTCACACGCCAATAGTCCTACATAAAGAACAGTAATACACCACTCGTCTTGATTACACTTACGCCAAGTACATCTATGTACTCAATTTCAGTTATTCAGTGCAACAATAGTGCGTCCTGACCCTGCTGTGGCTAATGATACAGCAGGTTTGGTGAAACAGGGACACCTACCCTCCTTGGCCTCTATGCCCGTGCCCGCTCTCAGAGGTAGGGGGTTAGGGTGGTTTGACGTGCAGTTAGGCAGGAGGTTTCCACTCGTTGGCAGTTATTGTGTAAGAGCACATTGTGTTTAAGCAACCCCTACTGAGCATCTCTCATTCAGGTAGCAATGAGGTCTAGGTGCATTGATTTGGGGCTATAATGTTTCCCAACTAGGACAATACAAGTGAAGAGTCTTTATCTCGTACCTCATTCAATCAAGAAAAGAGGCAAAAGGGGGTAGATGGTCTTAAACAACAGGATCTGTATCACCTAGAGAGCAATTTGTGCCAATTATTCCTTCAAGTGAAATGGAGCAATTTAACAGCAAGGGTATCAACATGGGGCTATAGCCACGTGCAAGGGGGAGTAGCCTGCTTAGGAGTTTGTGTGGTGTGTGTGTGTGTGTGTGTGTGTGTGTGTGTGTGTGTGTGTGTGTGTGTGTGTGTGTGTGTGTGTGTGTGTGTGTGTGTGTGTGTGTGTGTGTGTGTGTGTGTGTGTGTGTGTGTGTAATATGCTGAGTGTTAGGCAGCAGCTTGTCATGTCAATAGTGCAGTGCAGGTGTAGTTTCCTGCTGTCAAAATGTCTATAAGATCTATATCCCATTCAGAGGTCTTAGGGGCATAATGGCGGTATGACCATGTCACTCACCCACAATGAACAGCTGCATTTTTTTTTATCTTCACCTGAATATCCAACTCAACAGAGAGCTTTAGACTTATACAACTGAGAATAGCTAATTTGTTTGCCTGGCTGCTCTTTTGTTTGCTAAAACGACGGAAGTGCAATTGTATAAGGCTCCACACCTCCTCTGTGCTCCACACTTTGTATTTAAACAGCATGTGCTTCGTGTGCCCTTGTGTGCTCAGGAGCACTCTCAGAGTAAAGAGTCAGCCTGACCTATGAACCCTAAGTACACTTGACGCAGGAGAAATCAAACAGACACTAAGCAAACAAGGCCTCATTTGAATAGACATACACAAGCTTTACAAGAGCCTGAATGTTTTAGGTCAAGATGGTCAGGAAAAGTGACTTAAGAGTACACAAAGTATGTGTATTATGCAATGAAGATTTGGTAAACAACTGTAAAACTATTCCGGTGTAAAAAAACAAAAAAACAAAAACACAAGTGGAAAGTTGGAGAAGGAAAACTAATTACACTAATACAGTACATCTACAAGTTCCTAAATATTCTTTGTACATTGCCATTCCTGCTAACTTCAGCTTCTACAATTGATGTCATATCTGTGCAACAGTTTTGTGAATCATGTTGTTTGTGTTTAGCTCTGCTTTGGGGATTGTGTCTCATTGGTTAAACACACAGAGATGATGTGTTGTGTTTTTACCTGTGGGTTGGTGCTGTCTGGTTGGGATGATTAGGCAGGTAGAAACTGTGGCACTTGGCTGCCTGACGAATTTCTGCCTCCATTGTCTTGGAGACATCATAGTAGTGGCCAAATCGAGACGATGATGTAAGAGTGCTCTGTGAAGGTCAAACAAACTAAATGTGCCTCCAAGCAAACACAAAATAAAGCACATATTCATAGGTTTTGTTAGATCAATCAGAACAATAGAGTTGATCACTGTGAAACAAATGCTATTTTTCTTTCTAAACGTTAAATGAGTTTGGGTCATATCTTGAACTGTGGCAGTTCAATTGCATTGTTTATGGGTCATTCCGCTACATTTCTGCAGCAGATAAATAGCCACTAAGGCTGTGTTCTCTTAATCATTTCTTCACATAAATGTCCACTTCTGGCTGTGAAAGCGAAGTGTCAGGATGCAGGAGAAAGCGGATGTTTTCCTGCAGCTGAGAGGGAGAGTTTTTGCTCTTCACTCTCAGAGAAACTAGGGATTCCATTGTTAAAGGGGCCCTTAATCTACTCTTAATCTGGATTAGGTCCCCTGGTGTGTCCCTCTCCTGGCGGGACGAGGAGGTCAGCGGGGCAGAGGGGGTCAGGCGCTCATCTTCTCTTTGTGAGCCTGGCAACCCGCTTAGTGTTCCTTCCCCGCCCCGACGGCCTCACCTTTGATCTGACGTCTTCATCGGGTGTGACACAGTGGGCCGTGTCAGCAGAGGTGTGTGTAAGGGGAAAGTAAGCTATGACTCTGGGGGTGAATTTGGGATGCAAATCCTCCGCTGGAGGCTTACTAGGGGTTTGTAAAGACGATTTTACAGAGTAAGGGGGTGAGGTGAAGAAAGGACACAGATATAAAGAAGTATCCAGAGAGAGAGAGAAAGAGGGAAGGATCCCCAGGGACGCACTGTGTGCTGTTAATCCACATAGCGATATGGATTATAGAAGTGCTGGGACTGTAGGAAGGGTCACCTCTCCTCAAAGCGGAAGAAAGAGCGTAGGCCCGCCGACTAGAGAGGAAAGGCAGGGATTTGGGTGAAGACAGAAGCGCAGGTCTGGGTCATGGGGTTGAGCGAGCAGACATGTCAATGCACAGACTGCAAAGTACCGTTGTTTCCCAGGCTAAGCAGGGGTTCAGGCGTGTGTGCATGTGTATATATGTGAGTTGGGAGGCCACTGAAAAGCCTACCTATCGCCAGCTAAGTGTGAGTAATCTGGTCGAGCTCTGAAAAGAGAGGCTGAGAACTCATTCACTTCACAAAGGAGTTTAGAGGCTGAAGGATTTACTGTGAGGACAATTGCCAATCTCAGACCAGAAAGCTCTGGTCAGTTCTTTCAAACTGCATTGACAATAACAAAAGTAGATGTCAAGAAATTAGAATGACCCCCATAACATCTTAACTGTAACAGTGTGAATAATTGTAAAAATAAAATTAGAATTATTCATTGAATAGTGATTGGTGACTTTGATTACCTGAACCTTTGGAAGATTCTGATATCGCCATGCGATCTTCATTGCCTCCAAACCATCTTGAGGATCAGAGGATAGCCTGGGCTGCTCCACTGTTTTCGGAATAGCAACATCATCCATGATGGGGGAAGGGAGTTCCTTTAGACATTGATGATAATGATGGTAAATGAATAATTAAATGGTGAGAGAAATTATGTACGCAGTTTACTATTTCACTATATAATTGGATCCCCCCCACAAAACAACATGGACTATTTACATTTATAATTGTAATTCATAGCTTTTTTTTAATACAGGAAGAACCCCATTTTATTAGTATCCACTTAAAGGGTTCTGTTGTCTTAATATGTCTTTGAAATGGAAAAAAGGTTGAGGTTGTGACCCCTCCCACTATCAATCAGTGTGAAAGACGCCCGCCTCCAGCATGTTTAGTGCCAGTCAGCTTCTGGGACTAAAGCAGTTTCCCGATTGATGCATCTAGAAGCATTTCTACAATTCTACAACATGCCACTCACAACCCTCCTTGCCTCCACACCATGAGGAAACTAGCACATACCCAATAGTTGACAGCCTTGTTCATGGTGGAAGCAAGGTGATATAAAAAACACAACACAAAGTGTTATAAAACATGACACACAATATAAGGAATAACATACCTGCAATATGTCATCTGGAGAATCCTGAGCTGAGGCCAAGAAAAGATCATGTTGACACACAACTCCTTCAGCCAAGAAGTACTTCAAAATCATCCGAGAGTAGCTATCATAGCGGTCTTCCTCTGTGACATAAACAAACAAATCTTACATTTACACTGTGACTTTAACTGAATAATTGTAATGTACATGAAGAGAAAATCTGTCACTCTGTACTTGTATAGGGAAACTGGAGGAAGAACAGTCTGTCCTAAATACATCAATTTGAAGTTCTACAAGTCTGTCTCTTCATTTCATCACTATGGGTCTAACAGTTCAACACATCACAGTACCTGACTATAATCAATATAAGGACCATGTTGTGGGCAACTTTTGAAGCAAAGTGGCATAAAAGCGCTGGCAACAGAAGAACGCAGGTGCCCTTGTGGCGCTGATATGTGCGCATTAGACATGACATCTCCCACTCCCTTGTCAGTCTCAGCAGTGTTCCTGTCTACTTTTACAAGCAGCTGAGGTGCGAGCGAGACACCTGTCGAGAATATTCACCTGACCCCTCCCGCTGAAACTTAAAGTGGTCAGGCTGTCAAGGCGATGGAGGGAATATATAGGACACTGCATGGCCGCAAAATGCAATCTGACTTATGTGAAGTTGTGTTATTTACTTTATTTTCTCAGATTTGTTACGGAGAACATTTGATGCTAATGATACTGCAGATGTAAAAAAAACAAAAAAAAAAAAAACATTTTCATTAAAAACTCTGATTGCTTACTTACTGTACCAATTATTATTCAACCACTCTTGCTTTCTGTAAACCTTTCCTCTACCATTACCGCTTAGTAAGAATTTACCAGGGCACTGCACACAATAACAAACACCAGGCAGATAAACAATGGCACCCATGATTTTGGGTTGACAGCTTGGGAATGACATCCTCCGACATGTCATCCCAGGCATTTGTAGTATTCTCACAGTACATACCCTCACCTATGGACTTTAAGTTAGACCAGGAAATTCCATGGCTCTTCAATTTGTTGTCGGTGGGGCTCCCCGTTCCCTTATTGATGGGTTTCTAGGTCAGCAGGCCTTTGTGTCTTTCAGATGGCCCCACAAAGACTCCCAGATGGGCCCTCTCAAGATGGGGCCTATTGTGGCTGTGTTTCTATGGGAGCCTTACAAATGGAACCTCCAGGAGTCATTAGGCTGTTGTGGCGGGGGGTACGGGGAGGAGGCAGGAGGTAGTGGGATATACGAGCAACAGGGGATGGGGGAGGCCTTCCTAACTTTGACATAACTTCATTCATCAAATAATTGCCTCAAAGTTATTTTTGAATCAGGTCAGGTGTGATGAAATGAGGCACCAAAGACCAGAATAGGATGAACCTCAGAAAATAGTTGACAATACAAGTGCCACCAAGTCATAATCAAGATCAAATTGCATGACTAATGCATGTCTAAAAATTGTCTAAAATAAACCTAAACTGGACAAAACACAGTACGTTTAAAAACTGGGTGCACACCATGTCTAAACAAGATTATACAATTTTGAACAGTGCACATTCAATTTAAAGTATGTGCATGAACTAATCAAAAAGTTGTGGGGGCGACAGTGGCGCAGATGGTAGAGCGGGTCGTCCTATGATCGAGAGGTCGGGGGTTCGAATCCCGGCAGCTGTCGTTGTGTCCTTGGGCAAGACACTTCACCCATAGCCTGTATGAATGTAGTGAGAGAGTGAATGTGTGGTGGTGGTCGGAAGGGCCGATGGCACAAATTGGCAGCCTTGCTTCTGTCAGTCTACCCCTGGGCAGCTGTGGCTACAATAGTAGCTTGCCACCACCAAGTATGGAGTGAAAGAATAATGCCGTCTTTGAGTGTCCAGAAAAGTGCTATATAAAACCAATGCATTATTATTATTATTATTATTAAAAAAATAAATTATTATTATTATTCATTGTTTAAAAAATTATTATTTATACTTAAATTATTATTATTATTAAAAAATCTAACCACAATAGATTTAACATGCTCACTATGAAATCTCACAAAATAATTTGTCAATTTTAATAGTTTTAAATTTATGTAAATGTTAAAAGTTTTGGAGCAAATGATTAGTATTTGCAGTATCCTTCTTGTATGCATCAAATATTTTTGTCTTTATTAGGGTTCTTGTATTTTTGCAAGAACCCTAATACTAAATAAATAATAATTCTATTCTGATTCTGATCAATAGCAACAGACCTTTGGGGCGAAAAAACGGTTGCCAATCTTGAGACACTGACCATACTGCAGCGATATTTGACAAATATATTTGACAGCTCAAGACACTTCAAAGGCAGACAACAACCACTGATAATTTCACATCTGCATCTCTCAAAGAGGCCATTGTGGCTAAAGGGCCCGGCTGTAGGAGACAACCGCCTGAAACAAACACAAACAAACACTCCCAAGTCCCCCATCACACCTCCCGCACATCGGAAAAGAGTGCGCAGACAAGCGGGAGCACACACACAGACGCGCGCCGCTCTTTCAGAGACTAACACAAGAGAAGAGCACAGACGCATTTCACCTTTACTGTGTCTCTCATTACCAGATGAAACCAACCGTACATTGATTCACAAAATGGAAGGGAAGAACGCATTAGTGTGTAATCACTGACTCCTGCATCGATTGGGGGGATGAATTAAAGGGCAAAGCAATATCATCGGTTGGTATAGGCCTCGGCTGCACACAAATTACAGCATGAAGGAAAAACAAGACTACCTTAACCTTACTGTCTACCATCGCATATAGCCCAGCCTATGATGAACGATAATAATACTAATAACACAGTAGTGGAAGACATTTATGTGCTGAAAAGCCACTTGTTTTGAATGCTATTCGGAAACTTCTAACACATCTGCAGAGGAGCATATTATGACACTGTGAACATCAGGGATTCATTCCATAGACTTGACATCTAGGGGATTGTTTACCATTCTGCTGAGACACAAACAAAATGGCAACAGCAATATTTTATCATGAATCCCCTATTGACTGTTTATACCACAGTGCACCTGTGATAGAAAGCAAAGCAAGTCGTTAACTTAAAAAAAATGTATAAAACGTTGTCCCCGAAAGCATTGATGGCTGAGTTTTTAGAGTTTTTAAACATCATACTGAAAATCCTCATTTTAAAAACAAAACATTTTTTTCAAACATTTTAAAACAACAATACCTGAAATTAGCACATTAGATTGCTTAGATTATACTGTATCATTTAGCATCAAACACAAATTGATGTCAAAGAATATTCATATATTTTAAGTGTATTCATCTCACCAATAAGTAGTACTGCTCCAACAGCTAATCCACCACCTGTTAAAACAAATGACACAACAGACATAACAAATATATTTTAATTTAATAATTCATGGAGTCTTGCAACGAAACACGTTTGAGAAATAAATATCCTTGCTTAATGTTGATTAAGTATGATGCGAATATACAGCACCAATAAGCAGGACCATTATAACTATAATTATTTACTAAGAATATGCACTAGCATCAAACAAATACATGTCAGAAAGCATGAAGGAATGAATGACTGACTGCATAAATATAACTCTCTAGACACACCATTGCGCTCTCTGATAGGTGGCGCATTATGTCAATAAAAGTGCACAAATAAATTAGATGGCATATTCAAAATCAAAAATATTATGTCTCGTTTCGGGTGTAGTACGTGTGCCATGTGCAATAGCAAAATACAACAACAAACTTTACTGTGACTGGGATTTGTGATCGCGGATCAACATTCCCCTTCCCTTCATGGAGCTGTGAGCTGCTGCTGTCAGTGGAGCGGAGTTGCTAATGAATGCTAACGATGCTAACATGGTACTTTACTGACCAAGCAAAAAGTCCAGTGACGTGACACCAGTCGACACTAAAAGCTGTCCGTTTTGAACCGAAGGTCTTGTGCCGGGTATAGAAAGAAGCTTGCTCCTGTTTTTTTTCTGGAAACTCGTCGGATTTAAAGATGAAGATTTAGCCCCAGGATTACCCACACCGCTCATGGAAGCCGCCATGTTGCCAGTGGCGTGATGACGTAGACATTGTTAGGAACAGTAGTGGCCAATCAAAGGTCTCAACAATGAGGTTCCTCCAATCAGCAGGGGGATTGTTCGTTGGTACGTTGTGTCACCAGGAAGTTGTGCATGTGTTGTTTTGTCAGACGTTCTGCATTTTGACAGGTGGGTACATTTAATGTATTTAGCATGATGAAATACATGGAGCCAGCTCTATATGCGTGAACATGTTTATTTTAGCAAACGTGGAATTAGATAATAAAATACGTAATTAAAAAGCCAGGGTCACATGCCATGGCTAGATGCAGTTTGCCCTTGTTGCCCATGATCTTGTATTAGCTTTTATGCTGTTGATGATGTTGCTGCTGATGATAAAGGCATCATAGACTACATGAATACCGCTCATGTGCAGTCCTACTACTACAGTACTCACTTTACCCTGTGAGACTATGGGTGCACAGGCAAAACTTAATTCATAAAAATGTCACTTTGTGTCTTTAAAAAAATCTTTTTGTTTATGATCATTTAATATGCGAAAAGTATAATTTGTCATTCTAATGTATTCTACATTTCATTTTTAGACCATAGAGGACAAAATTAGACTATGGGGCAGGGGTGGGTAAACAAAGGCCTGGGGGCCAAATGCGGCCCCACAGCATGACATTGATTGATTGATAATACTTTATTGTCAGATCAAAGATCTGAAATTTGTTTTGCAGGTTCAGCAGCTCCGACTCAACACAAACACAAGGACATCACACAGATACAAGACATTTCACGGAGACATAAAAAGCAATTGTCCGCTCGCCATTACACACTTTGATCTTATGAATTAAGCTCCTCATTTAGTTTCAGGATGGACTTACTGGACATACTGTAGCCTGATATGTATTGGTTAAAAAGAGTGAATGGAATGTTTTCACTGGCATGAAGAAAGATAATTCACACCTGCTGCCATTGTGTTGCTTTTGAAAATGTATTCAGGTGATCTATTTGAGAATTGTACTTGTTTTAAATGCCCACGTCCCTATTTACTACAACTAGTCAGGGCCACCTGGCAAGTTCAAAAAACCTGCTATGGGGCCTGCCATAGTCTGCTTTACCATTTCTACTTTGGCATCCAGTTGAAATGTATTTTGAGCTGACAGGAAACCAAGGGGGTCTATTATGAAAAAGTTGAATGATGTGCTGTCGACACCTTGCTATTCTTAGTGGCATTGATGATAATAGAATAAACATCTGACGGTTTAAAAAAAAAAAAATCCCCTGTTCAATTTGTTATCTGTGCATTTGTAGTTGCCAGCTTTTCGGTCTTATTTGTTGTCAGCTTGTATCTGATTTAGCTAAATAATGGCAGTAGTCATAACATGTCAAACCTTTCCTGGTTTTACTGTTTTTCTTGCTTAGTTCTTATGTCTGCCAATCTGGAGAGAAAATGTAGAAATGATCTGTGTCTGAAGGAAGTAGATAGTCATCTGCTGCATTTGTTTGGTCAGTGCTGAAAGCAAAGTCATATTCTAATCTAAGAGCACACACAAAACGCTTCTGGCCACACTGCGCACAGTCAGGTTGACATTTTCCATTCATTTGCAACATCTAAACCGAGAATGAAAAATATTTTGTAACTGAATATTGCTTTACCTGAAAGCCAAGTCTGTTCGCATCTCGACTAAGTTGTTGATACATTTATTTTATGTCACTCAACCTCTTCCTTCTCTATAATTTGAAATTACATATATTCCCCAGTGCCTTAGAGCAGGGCCATGCAGATGCTTACTATTAAAATACAAGCATTATGCATTATATGTTATTGCCTGGGGAGTTCTTCAACCCACACCAGTTACTTTCATGGGTATTCATAGGTATTCATATCACTTGGCTATTATTTCCTCTGCCTGACCCATTGATTGTAGGTTAAGCCCTCTGCTCTTCAAATAGTAGCATTCAGCTGTTTGGCGGCTGTGTTGCTCTTAGCAACAATGAAAAGAGCAATATGGAGATCAGTTGGTTCAATTAAGCCTCCGATACAAGACATTGGGATTTTCACATCTGCTATCCTTAGTTCAGCCAGGTGTCTGTGTCTAAATTGACAGGATTATCTCTGATTGGTCTGATACGAGATGCAGACCCCCCTCTAAGACGGGCGCCTTCTTTTTATCGCACACATTAAGTTCAATTCAAGCTTTGCGCAACAGGACTTATGCCCCACCTTCCTTTGCCTTCTGCTGCCCAGAGGACGACATCAGAGGTGGGATCTGGCCCCTGTCTGCTACTCCTGCTTCTCCAGACTCCCTTCCATCTGGGATCCTCAGGGACAAGTGGGGTATCTGACAAGGGGCTTGTAAGCCTCTTAGCCCCCCTGTTGCCCAGTTCACTCTCAGCCCATGTTTTCCTAATTTAGTTGTGTAAGATGGCCACTGCAGGCCCTTGTGTGCTTTTTGGATTGACTTGGTCTTTGTTGGTCTAATAGACTGCCTATGTGTATCAATTAACACTACGCAGACAATGCAGTTGTAAATCTCTGGAGGCCTGTACATGTCTCTCCTGTTTGAATATTTCTCCTGGCTGTCATATTCCTTATAGAGACTAATAATAACAACTGTTTTAACCATGAGGTTGAACGTGTTTCTGTCACTATGTGATTGGTGGTGGTAGTTGGAAGGGTCATATCAAAGGAAAATGCCTGAGGAAGGCCTACTTGCCGAAACGTTGCACTCTTGTAAATAAAATGTCTCACTTTTTGCAAACTGTACAGTGTGCGGGAGATTCCTTTGATCCAGTTTAACGAGCTTTATGCACCATTCCTCCGACACACCTGTAGTAAGAAGTCGATGTGCGAAGCACCGTCTCTTCGCTTCACATTCATGAAATAAAATAAAATCTTATGCTGTCTAAATTAAAGGTACACTAAATTATTGTTTCATTACTGTCATTTTAAATAACTAAAATTAAAAGATGAAACACTATAGTATACAATAGCTAACATCTCTAATATAAATCACAGAAGGTAGCAAAAATACAACAAAACAACAAAAATCCTCTCCTGGAGATCTTTGTCAAGCCTTTGCTCTAAGAGGATCATAGCGTTAAGCACACAATGAGCTGGTTCCGTAGGTGGCCATTCACTGAGGATTTCCCTCTTTCCTTACTGTAGCACTGACAACAGGAGGCTGCTGACTACTGCAGATGGTTCTGGAGAGAAAGCTGTGGTGACTGTCTTTGTTTTCACATGGATGTGTTTACCGCGTAATCCCGGATTACACAGATAGAATTTGTGTTAATTTACAGCTGTAATGCCACATTCAATTAATGTTGCTACTCCCAATGCACACATGAGCCGGGTATTAGCTGCAGTAGATATTTGGGGTTGTCCACCTCTGCGCCCAAGGGGAATAGGTGGTAATAGAGATCCAATCAGTGGTCCCTGTAGATGTCCATTTCACAGGGGAATCCCAAAGGAGTCTCACACACATTTTGTATTAGCCACCTAGGTAATACTATTGTGTCCACATTCACATAACGCACACACAAGCACAACCTATCAATGACAGGGGGTGCCTCAGAAAACCAGGCGGCTGCATATGGACTCTCTTGATATCAGTCACTGGCCGTGTGATCTTGTTATGCAAAATCCCTTAATCCCCACCTATGATGAATGCACGCTGGAAAGAAAGGGGGGTGAAACTGGAATATGGGGACAGCTGTACTCATGGCTGTCCACTGCTCTTTGGAAGTGCCATAACACAGGCAGGGCTGGAGTAAGGAGAGCACAGATGAGATCATATGAGTGTGCTTTGGTCGTGGAAGAAGCTGTGAGCAAGCCGAATTAAGACTTGGAGGTCTCGGATTCACATTACCCTTTAGTCCACTTGTTTCCCAAAAGATAAATTATATGGCCAGAAGTGTCAGGATATAGAGAAGCGTATGAAGCTATTTTCTATTTTCATTTTTCAAAAACACACTACTGTGCATTGGGGTGGAGACAACATATTCACGTATTGTTACTGATATACTTCGACCACAAAATAATAATACCTTTTTTTGACCTTCTGCTACCTGCCACATTTCTGTTAAATGAGATTTAGTCTTTTTTGCGCATAGAAATTTGCACACAGGTATTTTTGAAAAATAAAATAAAAGAATAGATGGTTGATGGAAGCTAACCGGCTAAAATGGACACATGCGTTTGTATTATATCTGTATGTGTGCGAGGGCCAGAGGGGGTAATGGGATTAGGGGTAACACCTTTGGCAGGGCTGGGAGAGCCACCTGACACCCGGTCTGTTGGGGACCCGGCAACGAAAGGGAAGGACTAGAGGTGGCAGGGCAAAGGGAGACATTGGGGGACTAATCCGTGTCCATCTTTGGGAAGTCATTCCCAGAGCTCCGAGGATTTGAGGCTTTGCTTTCCGCTCTGCTTACTATGGTTAATAATACCCTGGGAGGAGGAGAGGACAGGAGGAGAGTGGCGACGCTGGAGACAAGGAGTTTGATGTCTCCTGGCAGAAAAACAGCTTTAACCATCAGTCCTCAAATTGTGTGTTTTTTTTTTTTAAATGAGTATACAGGTGTGCGCGTATGCACTGTGTAAAAATTAACTTACTTTCTTGTGTATTTCTCTTGCAGCTTGAGTAAAAGTCAACATCGTAAGTGTGGCTTGGCTGTTTGTTTAGAAGATACCGAGTGTGTGTGTGTTACAGGGCGGATGGCTGTGTGCCTGGGTTGCCTTTATGTTTCTATGGTGCTGACACAAGTTGATAACCACTCTGCTGATTGTGGCACCCACGGAGGCAGCGCAGTGTCAGGAACCAAGTGAGGATGATAGAGAAGCGCTTTGCTAAAGTGTCACAGCTTCGGTGTTTGTCCGTTACCTGAGTTTAAAGTGTTGATTGGTTCATCCTACTCCAGATCAGAGTTCAGGGCAGTTCTCGGGTGTTAAGAGGCTGTTGAGTCTCTGAGAATGAAACACCAAGTTTCATGTCACTGTGCCATTTTAGCAGTAGGCCATCTGTGACAACCTTGTCCACACCTCAACAAAACTTAAAACCCCCCAAAGCCTTTGTTTGGCCTGCACAGACGTTAAGCCTACCATAAGTGTTCACACCAGTAGATCCACTTGGCTGTTACATAGCACAGGTTTACGTTCTCCACTCTACATTTATGAAGGGTGGAAGTAACAAAAAATATTTGATAAAAGGCCATATGAATTTGATAAAAACTGACTCATGTAAAATAACTCATAGATAAACAAAAACAAGCATTTTGATAAAAGTCTTTTATCAATTCACAGATGGTTTCATCAAGTTACCGTCGTTTTTATCAGTTCAAGTCAGCTTCATCAAATCACAGCTGCATTTATCAAATGAACGTCTTCATAGATGGGTGGAAGTAACATTTTTGGATAAAAAGCCATTTGAATTTGATGGAAGGCAATGTGATAAAGTACATCTGATTTAAAAACTGACACTCATTAAAAACACTAGTTTTGATAAAAGTTTTCTTTTATCAATTCACAAATGGTTTCATCAAGTCACATCAAGTTTCATCAAGTTGTTTTATCAGTTCGAGTAACTTTTATCAAATCGCGCTCAGACTATCTTTGTTACTTCCAACTATCCATGCATGCGCATCATGGATGTATTATAATATGCCATGGATAGTTGTCAGAAGACGTTCATGAGAAGCGCGCCCCCTGGTGGATATATTGTATGACTTATTTGTTTATTGAATGCAATTGTACAGATATGAACTCTATATTTTACAGCATAGAGTTCACATTTGTTGTTGTAACAAGTGAATTTCTTGTGAGATCAATAAAGAACTATCTTATCTTAACAACTAGGCCTAATTATTTATCATATTTGTACAACAATTGCATTCAATCTGCACTAATTAAATGGCAATATTTAGCGTAGCTATAGCCTGCTGTAGATAGATACAATTTATGTAGGCTATTATTTTGGGGCTTACATTCCTTTATACTATTTCAGTAGCCTACAAATAAATACGAATAAGTGTTTTACATCGGATGTATTTTTATCACATTCCCTTTCATCAAATTCACATGGCTTTTATCAAATCATTTTTGTTACTTCCACTCATCTATGTACGACGCTCATTCGATAAATGCAGCTGTGATTTGATAAAGACGACTTGAACTGATGAAAATCTGTGATCTGATGAAAAACTTTTTTATCAAAATGCATGTCTTTTATCTATATGAGTCATTTTACAAGTGTCAGTGTTTATCAAATTCACATGGCCTTTTATCGAATCATTTTTATTCCATCCACCCTTCATATACATGAACTGCAAAATTTAAATTTCAGTGTTTGTTTGTTTTGTTTTTTTCTTGCAGGTAAAGATGTTCCGGCGCCTTGTGGGGAAAACATTGGGCTTTATGGGATACACTATACAGTACGGCTGCATTGCACATTGTGCATTTGAGTATATTGGAGAATTTGTAGTGGTATGTATTATATGATCATTGATAAAACATATTGTTTTGGGCATTACATGTGTTTTTGTTACAGTGCTCTGGTCCCTCCATGGAGCCTACTATTGTCAACCATGATATTGTGTTTTCAGAAAGAATGAGTAGCCATCTTTACAAAATACAAAAGTGAGTTATGGAGCTTGACTTATACTGGTTCAATCTTATACTGAAGCAATACATTATTGCTCTTATTTTACTCTTGTTAATCTTGTTTATTGATTGCTAATGAAGAATGACTAGTAAATGTACATGTAAGCTCATTAATCACATAGGTACTGTAGACCTATTGTTGTTATTATTATTATTATCGGATATTTTTTATGTGTGATTGTTGTAATTGTCTCTGTGTTTCAGGGGTGATATTGTTATTGCAAAAAGTCCATATGACCCTACAATGAACATCTGTAAAAGGGTCATTGGTCTGGAAGGGGACAAAGTTTGCACAAGTTCTTTCCCCGATATCTTCACATCTCACACATATGTGAGTATTATATATTCACAGCAGAAAGTCTAGTTTAGTGTTTTACTGGGAGAGTTTTGACTTGAGACACTTTTTCTCTTACCAACTCTATATAAAATCTTTGAAAGTAAGTCTTAGAAGTATACCAGAGTCAGTCAAATTGCAGCTGAATGAGGCATTCATCCCAACAAAACACCTGATAGTTTGTTTCACCCTAAAATAGCGAGCCTCCATCTCCATGCATAATGCAAAAGAACCTTTCACTTTGGCATGAGCTTTTTGGTGTGCACTCTATAGATCATCATAGTTGTTTACATTTTAGACAGCACACATCCATTTTGTGTCATGACTCAAAATATTAGCTTTTGAGACACCTATATTTCCTGGAAACCGTGATAAAACCAGAGTGAACAGGGGTTCTGCCGGCGAAACCACTGTCATTGCTTTTCTATTACTACTCCCCCCAACGCCCATAGCCCGGGCCTGCAATCACTCTGAAGCCTGTTAGAGTTAGTGCCAGCCGAGTGGACAGACTGATGGGTGGGCGGAGGGGCGCGTGTGACACTGTGTACATACATTCTCAAAGCAAAGGTTGCATTTATGTTTTTTCTGTTGGTTGTGTATTGTGTAGACTATTGAGCAGCCTCTATGAGATCTATGATAAAGGGAAATAAGTGCAACAATGGCTTTGTGCAGTCCTCCGTTCAGATGTTCAGATTGGGATTATAGCATGAATCTGTGCATCTTACCTCTAGATGGACATCATAGATTTGGTTTAACACAAAGAACATTTGCATGTTATTCAAACTAAATCATAAATGATATTCCCTCATTTTTGGGAGTTCTAAATTGGCATAAGATGTGGCTACACAATGAATCGGTAAGGTGCTGTGTCTGCTCTGACAGGTCCTCTCCACTCTTCTTCCACGCCACACACTAATTGCGCTGTCACCTTTTAGGAATCATTTCTAAGTCTGAGACATTGTGTCAAAACAATGAAACATGAACCCTAATATTACAGCCAAGACATGGAGGAAAGGTTTGACACAATCTCTTTTGATTCAGGTGTAAAATTAGTCTGAGCTCAATATGAAAGATGAGACATCCAGTATAAGTGTTTCAATATGAACCACTTCAATCATGTTAACATAATGAATACTGTAATGTGGAGGCTGTTACACAGTGCAGGTTTGCAGTGAGTAGGAGCGTCTCTAGACATGTCTCTTGACAGCTACATAATGCCTTATGTCAACTCGCGTGCCAACCACAGAATGGGAGTTCCTGTGCCATCCATCAGCAAGTGAAGTTTACTCAAAGATGTACTTTTAAACTTCACTGATTACTTGTCTATCTACTGTTCATTGATAACATTGATTTGACTAGTTAAGAGGACAACAGTAGGGCTGTCACTAACCATCATTTAGGTAAGGGATTAATCAGCCGATTATTTTTACGATTAATTGGTTAGCGGCAAAAGGTGCAACGAAAGTGTAATTTAAAAAACGTTTCGCCACATGAAGATAAAGTCACGCTGTTTGAGGATAGAGTAAACTTAAAAAGGTGATGTCTGTAGGAGGCTCTTTGTACAAGTTTCACATGTCATTTCTCATTTGAAAGCTAAGAACCTCTAACATTCAGACTGGGGTTGTGAAAGTGAAAGCGCAAGAGTCCTCTTTCTGCTCTGATTAGATTATGGTCCAAGATTTATCTCATAGTTGGAACAATCAGAGCTAAAATATTTGCAAAAATACTTTAGAGAAACAAAGTTTTGATGTAATTCTTACTCTGTCTGAGACTGTACATCCCAGAAAAGATTTATCTTTCGTTGACGATTAATGGATTAGTTGTTTCAGCCCTAGACAATAGTGACTATTAAATCAATAAAAAATCTTGATTATGCAATAATACAATTTTGCCACTAGAAGCTGATGAAATATCTCTTTACATGTATGGATTATCTGCCAGTTATGTTCTCTGGACCAAATAAATTTCTTCTTGAGCCTTCCAGTTACTCGCAGAAGTACATAAATAAGATGCGCGGATATGGAGCTTCTGGTTTGGCAGATGACAAACTGTGATGTTTCTTTTGCTAGTGCTTGGGAGCCAGCATATGTTACCATGTTAATGAGGTGTAATGGTGGGAATCCAGCATGCTGACATATGGTCCTCTGATGACTCCTTTAATCATATTCATTTGTGACGTCGTTATTCATTGAGTTGTTTACCTCGTGTTAGGTCAACATGTCACTGCCTCCTGATTATGTCACATCATCTGTCTCAATTATCGACTATCAAACCAACAGAGCCATCAGAAACCGCGATTGGACGAGAAAGCAATGGAACAACTTTGACAAATAACTAACGCAGATAATCATCTTTTTCTGCTCTTCATGTATTTTCCAGAAGACTCTTGCCGTTAAAAAGTTGGGCAACACAAAAATAGACTCGTGGACTGTGATGCCCATTATGACAATATAATGTGTTGTTGATCCTGTCTGCATATATAGGGGGACAGCACACTTAATTAGGGCCTTGACAAGCCTACTCTCCTAAAGTGATGAGATTAATCATAATTGGTGTCACTGTGAATTAGAGCCTGCTTGGATGACCACCCCACTGGCAGGTCGGACCGCGGTGCAGACCCTTGGACACTGCTGCTAGCCGCGGCTTACCCCTCTCCGTCCGTGCTCCCTACGTCTCCCTGGCCATCTCAGGCCCCAGAGTAGCGTGGCCCTCCTCGGGTAAGAGGGGCGCACATCTCAGCCAACAGCCTAATGACCCCGTTTGAAGTTCTGCTAATTCCCCATGACCCTGCCCGTTACCCATGACCCCACTCCTAAGTCGGGACGGGGTTAAAGACGCAGAGGCAGGTTGACGTTTAGACTGTGAAGAAAATTGTTAAGGGCAAGAAGGTGGGGCTTATAGTAGATAGTCTGAACAAATGAAGCACTCAAAGTTCTGCTAAGAAAGTTTCAAAACAGAGACCCTTTTTGTATTCATCACAGCTGTGCCTTTAAGAATAATACAGGGAGCGCAGTTTCAATGAAGTAGCCGAATTTGGTATACATATACTCTGGAAGGCTTTTAACAGCTTTTAAAATGTCTAAAATGTGTATTGCTCTCATGTGATATGAATGTCTATGGGGATAGTGTAGATGTGAAAATCTTCAGGAAAATCATAGTGGGGATGAGTAATTGAGGTTGAAAGACAGAAAATATGAATTCCGCCTAAAAAAAAACCACACATTATGTCAGCAGCTTTTTTCATTGTAAAGAAGCAAATAAACATCAAATAGTAACTACATGCTAATTATTGCCTTGTTCCAACTGTTTATCTCTGTAACAATAAATAATTGAAAAGTTATTGAGGTTTTGATTTAAAATAGTCTAGGCGCAATCCCATTGTAATAAATAGGGCACAATTTGGACTTTTTGGCCAAAAAAATTTGTATTAATTTGTAATATTTCAATGAAATTGAAAATTGTGGATCCTATTTTTATATTTGGTCATTGGTTTTTCCAAGAAAAAAAAAAAAACACTTTTTTTTGTGAACATATTTTTAAAAATAGATTAAAATAAACAAGGATTGTCCCTAAAAATGGGGACCCTTGGGCTTAAGAGGTTAAACATACTCCACTTCTTAATATATCTTTTGTTTTGGATGGATGGATGGAAAAATAGTAATACCTTTTTCTCTGCTATGATTTCAGGTTCCTAAAGGCCATGTTTGGCTTGAAGGGGATAATCTTAGGAACTCTACCGACTCAAGAAGCTATGGCCCGATTCCTTACGGTCTCATTCGAGGACGAGTTTGCTTGAAGGTAAATCGCATTGAAGACAAACTAAATAAAGTGCACAGTATAAGCCAGTGTGCGTCCCAAGCCTGGATAATTAAGTAGTAGTACATTGTGTTATGAAGGATAAGAGAAGTCAGATCATATAGAATCTTGTTCCCCGCCCTAACAGTGTACTCGCCCATATTGTGACCCGTATAAACCCCATTGAGAGTCGTGAGTCAGTTGAAGTTCAAAGGGACTGTGTCTGATTGACTGAAGCCTGGACAACATATTGTCTAGCTTTCCATTCTGCCGTGTTGTCACTTTACTGGACGTCATAGCAACCATGACCCTGGAAACAGGTCAGCCGCCCTTCTGTCCCTCTGATTGGACAGCAGCACACCGCCGAAGGCCCAATGACGACAGCTGATAACATAAAACCCCTAGTTTCCAAGAAAATGTAGCAGCAACAATAGGTTAAAACTGTTGTATCGATTCACTGTTTTAAATATGCTCGTCTGTCTTTTGTCTGTACAGCTTTGGCCCCCGCATACCTTCGGGACCCTGGGAGAAAACCCAAACAAGCAGGTCACAAAACGCCGCAGGGATTCAGATTGAGAGTATACTTTGTACATAAGCTTTGTAGTTTTTGAAATAAAGATCATAATTATTTAATATTTTAATCATTTGTTTTGCTTCGTATACTGCACAATTTTACAGTAAAAGGTAAACATTCTTAATACGTTTTTTTTTTATTTTGTTTTGTTTTTATTTTACGACACAGAAAAACAAAACGAAAAAACAAAACAAAAAGGGGAACACTGATCACCACAACACATCAAAGTTACACAAAAACAGAATGGTCTCTTTGTTAAATAAACCTATGTTTGATCTCCAAAAGGTAGATTTGGTGTAGTTTGACAAGTTTATAGTTTTTAGCGTTCTTTATAGTAAGACAGGGAGTTTTTTTTTTTTTTACCTGCTTAAAGGCACTATACCTGATTTTTACCTGGAAGAGGAATGAAATTTATTTAGTCCTCTTTTAGTATATTGTAACCTCAGATATTTGTGGAAATAAAACCTGGCATCTAAATATTAAGCATTCGGTGTCAATTTCATGAGTTTACAGGCTTCCTTTCTGGCATTTCTGTGACAATGACCCAAAAAAGTGACCCCGCTACTTGTGAAATGTGCACATAAACTCATCTCTGTGAAGAAATGGGATTTTAGCAATACGTTAGGGAAGTTAGGAATGTGTTGGGACCTCAACTATCAATTGAATTTACTCGCTCCCACTTTCATTGTTTGTAATAAAAAAATCAGGTGCCTTTAACTAGTTTCAAGGGGAAGCTTTCGCCCCCTACTGACTAACGCCTTCTCCAGGACAGCGTCCCAGGTGTGGGAAAGGGTGTATGCTCCGTCGTCCTGGTTCATTGATGTTGGTGCACGTTTCCTGATCTCGTCAGGCGTCAGTCAGTAGGGGGCGCAAGCTTCCCCTGCTGACTGGTAAAGCAGCCTCAGACATGTCACTTCACCATCACATGACGCTTCTGACGAAGACCACACACTGCAAAAAACTCATAT
>OMNZ01094497.1:0-24184 GCA_900303255.1 Lesueurigobius sanzi
TTTTTTAAACCCCCCCCCCCCCCCCTCATACACTGCACACTATTGCACTGTGTCTTCAACAATATGAGAAACCACCAAGTGCAAGCTTTGGCGGTGAAATGTCACAGTGCAGCGTTGTTCAACCTGTTTACTTCATGCGGTGTCTGTGTGGTCACAAGCTGTTGCTTCCACTCACGGAGAGCAGTGTTTTTGAAAGTAGGACTACTGTCTCCATGTAGTCAACACAATAACCTGCAAAGGAAGCTCTAAAGCCGCACATGAGGGTCCGAACCGAAAAGTAGCGGAAACCGAGACCCCGCTTACAAGAAACACTGCCAGCACCTTCAACCTAGAGACCTGTGCAAAGAGTGATTGTGCAAATGCAGCATTACATATAGGCTAAGCTTGTTTACAAAGAATGTTATAGTTGAGGTTTCATATCATGTGAGTCATTTTTTAAAAGGCAGGTATTATATGTAACAGTGCAGTGATAGTTTTTACTTGTACATTATAATCTTTATTAATGTCTAGACAGTTGTCATTTTAGTGCATTTCAAAGGTCCACAAAGGGAAAGTTAGTTGTGTAACTGCAGCACCTGTCTACCTATAGCACATACTTGTCAAAGCATGTAACAGGAAACAGAAAATGATAAGGTGCATCAAAGGCAAAGCAAATACAGTATGACTCAATATAGCACAGTGTAAATCCTGTTTACAAAGATCAGGCTGAAAAGGACAGCACTTTGAGCTGCCATAGCAGAATGTGTCAGTGGAAATGAGAAGTGGGAAGAAGATGAGAATAGGGAAGAGTATTTTAATTTTCATTTAGAGCAGGGTTGGGGCACCTTTCTACAACATTCTAAAGAGCATTGAGCTGGGGGTCAACTGAAAACTCTGCACAGGTAACCATGGTAACTGTCAAAATGCAGTAGTCTTAGTTTTATGCTAATTTCTCTGTAATTCCTGGGCCAATCCACATGAAACAAAAACTGTCACAAAGTCCAATGTCTTCTTTGTCAGCACATATGAACTAAGTTCTAATTATTGTCTCATAAAGGTGTCCAAAAGTGGAGACAATATTCAAAAACATGTGTGTGATATTGGCCACTAGGAAGGACTTTCAGCCATAAGAGTAATATGGCAGCTTTGTGAATCAAATTACTATTAAATAATCATCAAGTGCTGTTTGTCAATTTTCATTTCGGAAATTTCCTACAAAAACTATTTTTCTCCCATAGAGTTGTATTGGCACCTGACCCCCACCTGCCCTCCAACAGAAATGGAATTCTAGAATGTGAAAACAACGACCAATAGACCTTTCTCAGCTGACATCATCAGCATCAGAACTTATGTTGCAACAATGAGTTGCTACAAGAAATTCAAATCAAAACATTGTATATCTCTATGCTCTGACCATTGGTGGGCAGCAAAAGTCACATGACGGGTCCTGAGCTCCGACAAACGAGCATTTGTTCAGATATCGTTGTCTGACCTGACCACTCAAGTGCTGAACCGTCTTGGAGAGCGTCAAGACAGTAACACCATTGTAAAGAACAGCTGATAACATGCAGCAGGTGGAGCAAATCAGCGGAATGCCAACCAACAGGCCGGCGTTCCATTCCAAGTCACATGACTGAGAAAGGTCTATAGGCCACAGTGAAAAAAGTAGCGGCTCATAGGCCAGAAATAATGGTATACTAATGAAAATGCCTTGGGGGCCTGGTCTAATGGTCTTGCATACGGCCCTGAGGCCTGACGTTCCCCACCCCTGATTTACAGTATTTTTTACAGTATGCTATTAGGTGAAGTGTTGTCATACCTTTAGGTGTTTCTGTAGTCGAATGCATCTATGCGATTTCACATGCACAGGGTCACAACAAAGTGCAGTTTGTACCAGATCCAAACCCGACTAAGTGGAGCGAGTTGCATATGAAAAGAGTCTGGAAAATAAAAATCCAATTTGTAAACTCATATACAGTACTACTACAAGAGGCACAGCAATCATAATCAAAAAAATTAAGTTAGTTTCTACCTCTAAATACACAGACACGCTGAAATTACCATTTTGATTAAATGAACAAATTGTTATAAATTATAAATAAATTACAACATGTGCCACAGAAGAAACATGTTTGTTTACTCATTTGTAATTGTCTCTAATTATAAGTTTTTTAAAGGACAGCTTAAGCTTGGTTCATCAGAAATGGCATAGACACTGCACATCTCCTTTGTAATGGACAGATCCTATCACTGATACTGTTTTCAGTTAGATATAGTGTAACACAGTTATTATTGGAAGGGGTTTGTTGCCCTAAATGTGGAGGTTTTATGTACAGGGTTAGGCAAAATAAGTTTAACTTCGGCCTAAACCCTTCGGTCACAACTTTGCATAAGGATGTTGGCTTATTTACCTTTGTATCTTTTTTCCCTTTATTGTAGAATTAATTTGTTTGACTGAATAAACTAAGCTAAGCTAAACTAAAACTAAACTAAGCTACTGCCAATGCACCATACACACACTTTTGCAACATGTCGCTCTAATTTTCCCTTGTTCTGAGAAAATCTGACTCATGTGGATGTAAATATGAATACACAGGAAGTGACATCATAGCATAGGTAATGTGGTCCCACTGTGATGTTTATCAAAAAATAGTGTGAAGTGATTCAACTTCCTGTTTTTCTGTGTCACTCAGTCAGCTGCAGAGGCATTTTAAAGCCAATTTATTTTTTATTTACATGATAAAGCCAGAGTTAGTCAGTAAGTTGAGGATGTTGCTACAATTTTGTCTCCGGTGTCTTTTTACAGCTCTTTGGTCTTGCCCATGTTGGTAGTTAGACTTTTGACTGATTGTGGGGTGTGCAGGTGTCTTTATGAAAGCTAAGAACCTCAAACAGGTGCTACTATATTAGAATCATGAGCAGAGTGTAGTTGGACTATTTAAAAGCAGAATAACAGGTCTTGGAGGGTCAGAAATTTGGCTGCTAAGCAAGGGATCAAATACTTTTTTGACACAGTAATATACAAAAATACTGTTAATAAATCACACAATATGATTTCTGGATTTTTTTTTTAGATTCTGTCTCTCAGGGGAATTGCACCAACGATGAAAATGTCAGACCCCTCCATGATTTCTAAGTGGGAGAACTTGCAAAATCACAGGGGGATCAAATACTTATTGGCCTCACTGTATCATTTGAAATAAACACAATTCCACATGGGGCACTATGATTTGTTCATTTTATTATGCCCTGGTTTTCAGTTTGTTGTAATGAATTGAATTAACCGGACAGATAAACCTTCTGAAGTGGTGGCTCACTAAATATTGATCCTGCCCGTGTCATTTTCTTTTCATATCACAGTGAGTGAACCATATGTCACTCAACATTTGGTATTTAATCCAATAAATTCCTTGACATGCCCAATTAACAATACTCTTGCGAAGTACCCTTGCTTGACAAAGGACACAAAGCGTCCGCAAGAGGGCGCTGTTGCTCACAAGCTCTTTCATTTGCGAGCTGGCTTTAGTCTGACCATAGATACACCACGTGAGTCAGACATTGGAAACAGTCCCAGTCCCAGGTCTGGACAGATCATGTCTCATGAACCTATGATGGTCTTACATCTTAACCATCTGCAGCTTAGACCCAGAGTTTATGTCAGTCACCACGCACCTCCAAACCTCGATGTAAAGTGTCTCATATTTCCCAAGGAAACAAATTCTGGTAGCTATAGTATAGCAGCTTTTTCTTGATTGAGTTTCTTGATTGTACTAAATTAAATGTAAGACATTTGAACGAAAGATTTTTTTTGTGAAAATACTAGTTGCAAAAGTAAGAAATATAGAGTTAGGTCGACTTGCAATACACAGCGTGAAAAAACCTTTATTTTCTCCATTTTTAATTTTATTTTCTCCAACAAAAAATAGAATTGTACTAGATGCCATAGGCAGAATTTATCATGAATCATTACGCAAATAGGCCAACACAGATTATCTTAATGAGTGGAACGTGTCGCATCTTGAAGTTGTAGAACAAGGGTTGGGTAAGATGAAAAGAAAAAAATACACGGCCTCTAAAATAAACAGAAGACTTCAAGCCAGCTCCAGACCTCCCCTGGAGATAAGTCCCTGTCTTTATGGCGCTGGAGTTCACGTGTGGAAAGCTACAGTAAAACAGCGTAAACCACTCCCGCTGCCGGACTGGGCGTGCGTCAGGAGGCAGGTGTGATTGTATCCATTGTCAAGAGACGCTCTCCCTGAAGTTGCTCACGGCGGGAGCACCGGGAACGCGAGTGATTTAAGCTGTACCTGTGCCTGGACAGGCCAAACCGCGCAGAAGGAGCGACGAGGAGGGGGCTACGTGAGAAAGTTACAGATGCAAACTTGACAGAAAGAAGAGTATCCACAGTGCCAAAGCGGGAACATCTGCAACCATGAAGAAGTCCTACCCAGGTTAGTGCCTTTTTTCCTTGGGCTCAAAAGCGTACAGCCCTATTCTACTCTGAATCGTTTTACTCATTTTGAGGCCCAACTATTCCGAGTGAACGTGGTTATAAATGACTTGAGAGATTAAACAATAAACATAGTCCAACTGTTTGTTTGCTTCGTGCGTAAAAGGCGCAAATGGAAATGGTGCACCCCTGAGCCTCCTGTTGCCCCCACTGCGCTCATGCAAGGATGAAGGATGATTTAATGATGATGATGATGATGATTATGATGATGATGATGATGATGATGATGATGATGATGGTGATGGGTGTGCCATCTTTGTTCCAATTGACAGCCACTCTGTTGCTTTCCTTGTGACAGTGAAGGACTTGATTTAAGCATCTTGATCACTCTGCCTGCTGATTGGCTCACGCACCACCAGTTAGTTCCAATGCAATTGGTATTCGGTGTGTCCTTCAAATGTATTTGATGTCAAGGTTCCCACTCTTTACTTCAGGTCATTTTTAGGATTTTCCATGACATTTAAAAGTGTAAAAATACATAAACACATTGTGATTTGGCCTTTTACGGTTCTGACTCGCCAGCGCCCCCTGTGTATACAATCTAATAATGGCTACAGCCAATAGCCTTTTGGTCTGAAGAGATTCAAAGACGTGTAAAGCATATGTTTTCTTGGGAACATGGTGAAATGGGGGGTTCGGGGGTCCTCCCCTGGGAACATTTTGAAATAGAAGATAATATCTTCTGTGTTCTGGAGCAGAATGAGCTCGCCTTTAGCCTGGTGTGGTGGGCAATGCATCGCTTACATTTATTTCAAACAGAAAAGCAAAGGGAGAAGAGGACAGAATATGCTTTTCCAGGACATTTGTCATTTTTTGTTATCTTCCATGTGTTTTCCATGACTAGAAAAGAGGCAGGCAATTTTCCAGGTTTTCCAGGTAGAGTGGGAACGTAGATTAGTGAATTAAAACGGTTCTGTCAGTAAAATATAACTTTGTGTACAGATAACGCCAGGTCATGAGAAGAGACTTGGGATTCTTTTCTAGTTGCAGAGTAGGTACATTACACATCATGCAGTCTCTATCCCAAATGGATGACACAAATTGATGAACACCAAGCCATATATAGGAGCGGTTTTGGAAAGGAAGAAAAACGTTCTAAGACAGATCTTCATTTGGACTTTTTTCATTTCATTTACTTTATTCATTCTCTTTTCATGGCCATGCAATATTAGAAATCGTTACAAATGATCAAATATAATAATAACATTAATAATAATAATACATTCCATGCAAAGAAGAATAGGAGTAGGATGAAGAACAATTCTTATAATTTCATACCCCATTCATAATTCAAAGTTCACAAATTAGATGACCACCAGTATACAAATAAAAAGAAATACAATAGTTACTTTTTAACTATTTCCACCTTCCTCTTCATACAATTTAAGTGTTTTCTGTTTAAACTTAGATTTAAATTGAACAACATTTTAGATCATTTTCCAGACAGTTCCATTGTTTCACACCAGCCACTGAAACACACATTTGTTTGAGTGTAGTCCTTGCAAAAGGGTGTTTAAAGTCCTGTTTTCTTAAACCAGAGGAGCCACCATATTAAATACTGAAAACATCTGGCCTTCACGGTGGCTGTGATGGATGGCGAAAACCACACAACCCAAAATGCTGCACACAGACCACACTTAACAATTGTGTACACAGATTTTTATCACAGTGTCTGTGTTTCACCACCGCTTATCACCCACTGGTAGACCATTATGACTGGCCATTACTCATGCATCATCCCTCTCGCTCTCCTATCTTCCCCGGTGGACCTGTGTCTCTCTCTCTCTCTCTCTCTCTCTCTCTCTCTCTCTCTCTGCTTGTGTCTCAGTCCAGAGCGCACTGCAGGCCCGTCCCGCGTTGGAATGCCGACTTTTCTTTGGTTTGTCTTTCCAGAGCCTTTGTGCGCTGGAGCGTCCGACGTCTTTCCATCGGAGCCAGGTGCATGTTGGGTCATGCCGACTCGCCTCCTCAAACTCCTTGTGTGTGTGTGTGCGACATGTGCCGAGCTGTCACATTCTTTATCATGCTCTAATATGCCATGTTTGGAGATTTTTGTCTCTGCCTTTTTGCCTTGCTCAATCGCATTTCCTTGCTTAAGTCAGTCCATCAGCCCCTGCTTGAAAAACTGCACATAAAGGTGGAATATACTTGAAATACTACATGCGACATTATAAAACAAATTAACTAATTGGTTTATCGTAGGCCAAGATGAAGACTGAAGAATCTTGGCCTACGATGGACAACTCCTGTACAACTGAGAACCTACACAGACTAATTGGTTTATATTTTGTTGTTGCTTTGCTTTCGGTGTTTGTGTGTTGACAATAACTCCCTTCTTGCCTGTGTAAAGGTGAGACTTGGAGGGGTGACTTTGAGAAGAGCGGGTCAGCATGAATGTGTGTGTATGTGTGTGTGTGTGTGTGTGTGTGTGTGTGAGTGGGGGTGAGTGGGTGTTTTGTCCACAAACACACAAGTTTAGTGCGTTCCTCTGAGCTGCTGGTGGTCTGAAAGTGTCTGTGTTCACTCACTCTGTCCGTCCTGGACCAGAGCCCGTCCCTGCCTTGCACACCACTCCCTCTAAGTCACCCGGATCAATGAATAACCTGCGTATGAGTAACTGCCTGCTTTTTACACACAGAGTCGGTAGAGAAATTATTTTCCAAGAACACTCCTGCAGGTATGCGCTTTTATGTCAAAACACACCTATTCCCCAAGACTTGTACCTGGATGACAAATGCCTGGCACTCACAGCTTTTAGCCTGTTTATACGGGAGAGTCGGAGGACGCTTTGATTCAGTGCCTAAAGCTATTGTTATATGGTAACTTAAAAGTCGAGCTGTAAACTGCGTGGAGGCATATTCGCCCTGTCATCTCAGTAAAGCATGCCGAGGACAGTCTAACCAGTAATTTGGACTCTGTGAAGTCTGTGAATAATAGACTAATAAGCTATTAGAACACATGGACACGCATGTGCTGCACTTCAGCAGGGTATGATCTAAAAGTACTTTCAGATTGGGAAAGCAGACGGCTGTGTGCATCACGTACCTCGTGTTGGGTTGGTGGGTTGGTGGTTGGCTCGATGACATCTGGAAAAGAATTAAAAAATGTATGATGCATTTTTCATGTGGATTTTACATTCTCTGTACAGTGAGGAAGCAAAGGAACAAACAAAACAAATGAATAGATTTTGTTTCTTTATTATTACATGTAATATCATGATAGATGCTAATATAGATGCTTTAAATTTAGTTTATTATCCTATTCCAGTATTACCACTGTTTGCAAACCTTTTTCTCTTCTTGATGGCACATTTCCTGACTTTTTGCACCCCACTGTGTGATCCTGTCCTAAGAGCTGTTGTAACAAGTACATTTCTCCATTGTGAGATCAATAAAGAACTATCTTATCTCGTGTTATCTTATCTTAGAATAGCACTGTAAGTTGATAATAACCAGTGTTAATTAAGAACAACTCTTAAACAAAGAAGTGTTTCTGTTTTAGGGGTTAAAATGTGGAATGATCTCAGTGATCAATTTAAGTTGATAAATACACTGTCAAAGTTTTTAAAAATCTTTAAAATGTGAAATAATGCATGTCAATGAATGCACATCAATTTACTGATGGAAATATATAATGTTAATTGAGGAATTCTGTTTATGACAAATGCTGAGTTTGATGTGATGTGCAGGGTGGGCTAAAAAAAAAAGCTATTTCCTTCTGCAAATAGCTTTTTTTTTTTGATGTGATGGATGATTAACCTGCAAGAGCCAGATAGACATTGTGTAGCACTCGTAGTTGAGTTCTCCACAATATCAATCTGGGACCGCTCCAAACGAATCCGTTCGTAGTTTCGCTCGTAGTTGTTTGTTAGATAGCGGCTCTGAGCTGTACATCATAATGTCGTCGAGTGGTTTTTGTGTTTTTTTGTAGCACGAGTTTGTGGGTTGAAGGCACCTTAACCCACACTACCTTATTTTCCAAACAAATGTTTGTTTTGCTCGGCACCTGCTGCTTTCGTCGCTCCGTCCCACTGGTGGTCCTGGCTCAAACACTTCAGCGGCTCGGGGCAAGATGGATTCTCGTGTGTTTGTGAAATCACAAATACCACGAGAATTCAGCTTGCAGGCAATGTTAATGGATGATGGCAACCAAAATAAACTCATTCATTCATTCATTTTGACACCAAATTGTAGTTTAGTTTTAGTCTTAGTCTTTTGGTGAAAATTGAATTTCATTTTTGTCAAGATTTAGTCAAAAAAATCTTGTTAGTTTTAGTCTAATTTTAGTGAACTACACAGTAAATTTAGTCGACTAAATTTCAGTAAACTATACATTTATATTATTATTTCGTTCCTTCTTTTCATTATTATTCAGTCTTTTTTTAGTTGATGAAAACATCTGGACATTTTAGTCACAGTTTTAGTCTCATTAACTAACTTTAATTTAGTTTTAGCCAAAATATTAAGAGTCCAGGGCCAATGTCAAAGTGGTTTTCCCAGAACCAATGTTACTGCCAGCCAATCAGGGGTGAAAACTTGAGATGTCATGACAAAAATTAAGTTTAGGAACAGGGAACGGTCTGCTGTAATTTGATAGATCTATGTTTGTCTGAAAATATACGTAAACCTAACCCTAAACCTAGCCCTAACCTTAAAGATTTCCCTGTTCCTACAGTTTTTTGTCATGACATCTCAAGTTTTCAAAGCAGGCCGTCCCTCCCCAGCCGACTGTCTGACCCCTGATTGGCTGGCTGTCACATTGGTCCTGGGCAAACAACTTTGACATTGGCCCTGGACTCTTAATTACTTACATTTCTTTCCACATAAGAAAAACTTCAAATCGACTCACGCTTTTTAAAATACAGTTTTTGAGTGTTTTTGAGTGTTCCTTTCACAGCAAATCTCCGACCTCTGCTATTTAGTTTGGACTTTTGTTATTGCTTTTACGTCACTTCTTGTAAAAGGCGATATACAAATACATTCTACTTCAGGGAGTACGCCGCTTGTTGGTTTGTACGGCAGGATTAAAAGGTTAAAATATATACCTGTGACAATACTTTGCAAGTGGATTGATTACAGTGTATTAGTTTACAACACACAGCCTGCTCTACAATCATATTTGGTATGCACCAGCCTAAAGCCAGTTTTAAAACATTTTTATGACACCTAAATTATTGGCTGCTCATGCTCATATAACGTACTGATTCATAGCCTTAATGATGCACTCTGAATATTTATTTGTTTGCCTTGGTCTGCTAAGTGCTTCCACGCTGACAGCAGGTGACTGTTTGGGGCAGTTTTTTCACCGTCAGCCTTCACTATTACTCAAAACCTATAGCAGAAAGCACTAAAATGTGTAGTAAAGCGTAATGTGAGAGGGTTATTTCAGCAGACAGGTTATAAATCCTGAAGCTGTGGTTATCTGTGATACCTATACCCACTTATCTCTCTGTAACATGGCCACAACATGAGGAACAATAGCTTTTTCTGTCGACAACGCATCACTCACTGTCCCATCTCTGTGGAAATCCCCAGAGTGCACGGGACCCGCGTTGTGCCAACGATGGGACGCCCCGCCTCGTCCGCACGGAGCCTGTCCTGAAGTGTCCACTCATGTGTTTATCTGCAGCCAAAGTATGCAGTTCGCTGATGCTAGCTGAGTGCAGTGTCTAGTTCTACTGCTGGAGCTGTCAACTGATACAAGTGCGCTCCTCCGCTGAAAGCCCCCGGCCAGAGGGGAGCCTGTAAAAAGATAATGGCAGGCTGTGAGAGATTCTGATGTGAAACACGGATATTAGTGAGAAGGTGTGCATGCACAGGCACACACTCATGCAGAACGGTCGAGGACTTCAAAAAGATGGATCTGTGGTGCAAGTCTTGGGGGTAAACATGGTCAGTCATACAGTATGTCTCTAGAGGGTTTGTTCCATAAAACGTAGGGGAGTTTGGCGCTACACGCTTAAGTAAAAAACAGGATCACATAAACCTGGTCCAGTTTGTTTTAATGGACCCAGAATGGAGACAGTTAGAATGATGAGGGGGGCGGGGTGTTGCTGTACATTTCTACACATTGGCCGTAGATTACTGCAGATAAATGCATTGCAATGTATATTATTCAAAAACATTGTGGCCACTAATATTGCAGTGCAGCTTTAGATGCGTCCCTGCGTCTGGGTGGGTTTCCTTTGCATGCTCCGGTTTCCAGCTTCAATCCAAAGCATGCAAAAGGCACCAACAGAAGATATACAGTATATATCCAATTCTAAAAGCCCTTCATTGGTTTTCATTTTAAAATCCTGGTGCTGACATGATCCTTCCAGGTTGTCGCGCCGAGGCTCTGGAATGATCTACCCCTCTCCTTGTGTTCACTTGACTCTATGCTATTAACGGAGACATATCACGCTAAATTGACTTTTTCAAGCTTTTAACCATGTTCTAATGTTGTTCACTCGTCAAACACAGACTTCACTCACGCAGTTTTGAGTTAATCCCGTTTGCGTTGGCCCGTTCATGTTGACTTCTGCGGAGCTTCGTTTTCTACTTCCTGGAACAATTACGTCATTTTGCAAACCCCCAAACTGTCCTGCACATTTTTAAAGCCAATAATCCAATATTGGATCAGACTCGTTCTGTCTCATAGTGTGGGCACAGAAACTCCATTGAGCTGCTAGCCACATGTTTAAATCAAAGGAAAAGTTTATTTCTACCATGTGATTCCCACTCTTGGCTGTAGGGGGCGCTCCAGGCCAAATCCTCATCAGCCCTGGCACTACTCTTTATGAACATCGTGTCATCTTTACAGAGGCATTATTTGAATTTATAAAACATAAAACATCAATGCACAGACATCCTAATGAAAGATTTGAAGCCTGTTTTTAAGATTTACTGTATATGCATGATATGTCCACTTTAAGAGTCAATTTTCTTCAAACATTCTAACTCCAGTTGATTAATGGCTGTTTTATGATCTTTATATTTTGTTTGTGTAGGTTCTCAGTCGTACAGGAGTTGTCCATCGAAGGCAAAAATTCTTCAGTCTTCATCTGTACTCTGTAGTTGAAGTGTAGGACGTTTCGATCTTGGTCCAAAGATCGTCATCAGCTGCTGAAGCCTGGAGCAAATTTTCTGAAGCCTGTGATTGCAAATTTCCTTTGTGTGATTCTATGGTGAAACATTTTGTGACCTCTCCTGTTAAAAGTGCTATACTGTATACAGTAAGTGCTACAATAGGATAATCCTCCAAACTGATGAGTGTGATGGGCCCACGGGTGCTGCACTTCCATACAGTGTTGCAGGCTGCCCCAATGGCATTGAAGAATGTGCAGAGGACCCTACGGGCACAATATACAACACTTATAAATTCACCTTGAGAGATTAAATTGATTTGTTGCTAGGGTTGCCACCTGGGCTTGACAAAAAACCTGGACATTTCGGCAACCCAATCGACCCTTTTGCTTATAAGCAGTGGCCCCTTCACATCTAACCCAAGACAAAAAATGCCCTTCTACAGCGAAACTGGACATAACCTTGTGATGGAGCTGTGTTAGATTTGCTTTAAGTGGTTACTTTCAGTGGTTAATGTCAACAGATGTGTTTACTAATAATATTATTTTGCTCTCAACGGCAATCTTTTGATTAATTTTAATACCATTATGTTGTTATTTATTCATTTAATTGCTTTAAAAATGTCCAGTCTTTATTGTTTTGGCTTATTTCCTACAGATTTTGATTGTAGACACCTGGGGGAGTGTCCCGGGAGAATATTTTTTTCCCCCGGGACAGGCCATTAAAAAGAAGAACAATCAGATAAAACCGGGACAGGTGGCAACACTATTTGTTGCAAGCGTAAACAGCATCCTCTAATTTGATCAAATGGATGGCCTGTCCAGCCACCAGTATTGCAGAGTAACGGATTACAAAGTAATCCACTACTGTAATTAGATTACTTTTTAGTAACGGAGTAAAGTAACAGGATTACAATAGCAAAACTGGTCATTAGATTATAATTACTTTATCAAGTAACAATTCCATTACTATTTTGTAATATTCATTTTCAGATTAAGGCCTGTGCAGAAGTCGAATGCAGCTGCTGTACATTTATTTCACGAAATAGACAGTTTTAAGCAGTAAATATTTTTCAATAAGTTTCAGCCAAAGCAACATTTACATCAGGGATCTCCAACCAGTAGCTCGGGAGCTCGGTAGCTTGCCAGCCCTTTCCAAGTAGCTCACCAAAGGCTTTCAACATTTCTACAGATGCTTGATGAATCAAATTTTAAATGTATTTTGTTTTTGTTCTGAACAAAACATCTCCAAACATTTAGGTGAATATAGCAAACAGAAGCAGAAAATACTGACTAGGCCTGAATGTTCATCTTGGCAGTCGCATAGGCCTTGTTTCACATGTTTCTTAGAAGCATAAGTAGCTCACTGCCATATTTGGTATGCAAAAGTAGCTCACGGTAAAAAAGGTTGGAGACCGCTGATTTTACAATAAAGTTCATTCCAAAGCTCTGAGCAGCTGTTGCGTGATCCTTTTTTAAACCAAAGTAACTAGTAATTAGTAATCAGATTACTTTTAAAATAAAATAATCTAAGAAGTAACAAGATTACTTTAAAAAAGAGTAATCAGTAACTTTTATGGAGTAATCCCAACAACTCTGCCAGCCATCAAGGTACATTTCATTAGAAGATGCTGAGCCAGGTCCACTGTCATGTTAAATACACTTCTCTTACAAAAGGAAATGTCCTCATAAACCACTAATGCAAACTTTTGTGCAACTAATGACAGGCCTCTCAACTTTGAAATATGAATCTCCTTATCCAAAACATCTAAAGTGACAGCAAATAACCTCCAGGCTGTGACGTCTATAATGCAGTGCTTGTGAGCCCATTTGTCAAAGTGAATTAAGAGGACCAGTGACATCATTATGCTCTCTTACCCTTGATGTAGAATTGCTAATTGCATACGTCCTTTTAATCTTTCCCGCTTTGAGAGTTTACCAACTTCTCTGTCTGCAGCTGACGTGTCTTTGTCCCGACATGAAAGAAGCGCTTCGCAGCAAGTAGCAATTATATCAAGTGTTACTGAGTCATGTTTTCAGAAATCCTTTTGGAGATAACACGCGCCACACGACGCTGATAATGCTCGCTGTATGAGAATCATTCTGGGAAACACCTTTATGTCATTTATAACTATATCTATAAAATCTATGTACGTGCGTATTACAAATGTTCATTAGGTGAGTCATAAATGGGGGGCTGGAGTCAATCTCAATCCATCTCCAGTTTCATATTAACTGTTATAAGTGACAGTTATTAGCCTCGCAAAAATATTTCATCCAAACAAACATGTAATTTAGAATAACATTATTCTCTTGATTTGACTCTTGCCCCGTCTTGCTTAACGGCATGTAGCTACAAGGAGATTGATATAACCAGAGCTGCAATCAAAATAATCAATGTACAATCTTTATAGAGCCAAAAAGAACCAAAAATAATACAAAACGCGATCTCAATAACCATCAAGGGGCTTTTTAAAGGTACACCGCGTGACATTTTCGATTATACTTTGCCAGTAATACAAAACATGCTCCTACTGGCCAGCTACACAACAAATTATGTTTTTGCAATGAGTAATCACAGAATAAATTTGGATAAGGACCTAACCTTTCCAGCTCTCATATTTGGCTGCCTTTAGTCAACGTCGCCATGGAGACGAGGTGGAGACGTCCCGCTCCCAGTAAAGTTACACATCAGGTCTTAGGAGAGGTCAGCAAAGACTCCTCACCTCACCTCACATGTTTGTTTGTTTATTTTTTTAGGTTTTTTTCAACAATTTTTTCAACAATCTGTAATAAAATAAATTATTGTATTTTATTCTATTTATTGGGTAAAATGTTTGGAGGAGGACAATGAAAGAGTTTTGTGTGTTAAATGGTCCTAGACAGGAAACATATTGTTTTCTTTAAGCTAAGGTTTAAGTAGAGACCAATATAGGTTTTTCTAAGGCAGATGCTGATATTTTGAGGTTGTGGTTGATGCCGATAAGCGTCACCGACATTTTTGGACGTTTTTTTTTTCTTCTATACAATCCTGTGTTTGATGTTAACTGTGGCAGTAGGGGGCGCTGTGTTAGGGCCATAGGCCTGATTTAATCAGGACTTTCATGTTTGGTCAATTACAATCAGTCTATTATAGGCCTTTATAAACATGTAAGAAGTCTGGAATTTAGCTTTTACTTATAAATTACAAGGTAATGTTGGGTAATATAAAGGCAAACATAGGGATTTTAATTAAAACATTAAAAATATATATAATTTCACAATTGTAAGCTCCTTAAAAAACAGCAAAGCAGCAGATATTATTGTTTCAGCTCTATAGTTTCTAAAGGTCTCTCTAATATACTGCATTATGTAGGATGTGCACTCCAAATCCCAAAATAATACTGATTATTAGGGATGCACCGATCCAGCTTTTTTGCTTCCGATACCGATTTGAATATCTACCGATACCCGATACCAACCAATACTGTGAGATTTTCACAAAAGTATGCTTGTAGAGACTTATTTGTTGTTTAAATGCAAAGAAACTGCAGCCTAATGTGATCATTAATGTATTATACGTTCATGTTTTATATGTGATTCTGTCATGTGATTCTCAAACTAAAATGCAAACACCAGTGGCCAATATGAAGCTATGCCACTACTTTGTGACTCTGTCATAGTTTCTGTCTCTCAGCCTTGACTTGTTGAAACTAACATTAGCATGCTGCTGCTAACTGCCGTATTTTTGCGCAGCGGCCAGCTGTTATATATTGGTATATCTTTATTATTGTCATGAATGATAATAGTAAAAGCTAGTTCATATTCATATGGTTTCAATCAACAAAATTGATGTTTTTTTTTGCCATATCACCCAGCCCTTAAACATTCTACATTACGTAAAATATGACCATTTCATCGTCAACTACAATTAAAATATAATTAGTAGCTGCAGCAATAATGGTTGTTGTTGTTGTTGTTGTTGCTGCTGCTGTTGTTGTTGTACTAGCTAATTCAAGTAAATTGATTGGCTGATACACATTAGTGGAAATGATAACTTCTAATACTTTTTGGAAAAGTGTTCCTCTTGTTTTGAGCATAAGCCCACTTACTGTAGGTATGGTTGTCTTTGAACGCTATAAGAGGAAGTCCAAACCCAGTGTGCCACACCAGGACTGTTATATTGCATCCTTCGTCTGCCATTTTGTCTTTGTGAGGGCGTGGGGGGCCGTGACTATTCTATTCTAGCAAAGTACATTATGAGTGATTTGCAGTGAGAAAGGTAGGAAACGCTGTCGCCGTTGGGTTCACTTGGCTCCAAACGTGTTATTCCTGAAGGAGGAGCGGAGTTCAGGGTCGGCACCAGCGTCTCTGTGTGCACCACTGGCTTTGTGTCCACTAAGAGCCCAGGCAAGTCAAAGGCCTTATCTAGGCTGTAAAAACAAGCATGAAAAATGACTCTTGAGGTTTTTTTTTTCTCTCACTCATCTTCTTTTTCCTCCACCCATCCATCCATCCACAGCTCTTTCATGGCAGAGTTGTGAAATGCAGTATAGCCTTAACATGTGTAATGAGGGACCTAACCACACAGGAACAGATGGGGGCATCCAGGAAGAGCATGAAGACAGATGTTTACAATAATCCTAAGGTATTTTATCTCAATGTGGCCAGACTGTACCGTATAAACAGTTTGAGAATGACATAATATCCATACTTCTTGGATAAGATTGACAATATTGGGTGTCCTAACTCTCTGGGTGAGTGTTTCAGGGGTAAAACAGTAAATTAAATTCTTCTGTGCCAGTCTCTATCTCTAGGCTTTAATTCCTCAAGTCCATCCTTCCGTGTCCCACTACATTGCACAACTTTTTCTACTTTTTGAGGTGGTCACCCGACAATTCTTTGTAAACTGTAGAGCAAGGGTAGGAAAGTTCACGATTTTGAGGGCCGATATTCTTTCTAGCCACAAGACGGGGGGCCAAGCTTCCCCATTTTAACCTCATTTTAATCATTTTTTTGTACAAATGGTAGTACTGGTTGTCATATTTACTAAACAGTGGGGTTCTAAGACTCCTCCCCTTGGAAGATTTCACAGGAACTGGTCATATTTTCTGTATTTTTGGAGTATTTTAAAGGAGCCATATTTCTCAAACCATCTGAGGGGCCAGAGGATACATGCTGGAGGGCCGGATTTAGCTAAGAAACCAAATATAGCTCAAGGGTAAACGTTGGATCATTTGAGTGTCAACCCGTGTGTCATAACAAACACAAATATTCTAAAAAAAAAAAAACAATGGGTCTAGGAAGTGATCTGGACTTGCTCAAAGGAAATGAAATCCTCCTTTGCTTCCCTCTTGTGGCTTAATTTTCCATGGCTGGGGTCTGTCTCACAAAAAGAGAGAATCCCCAGCAGCAGCAGCAGCACCACAAGCTGTAGCATAGTTCGTGGCCTCCCATGAGATAACACTGCACAAGTCTGGGTATTTGAACCACAGAAATGACTCTGAAAGTTCTCTACACTTTCAAAATGAACTTAAACTATGCCATTTTCAAAAGTGCATATTCAGTCTTTGTGATGTTGTCTTTGTTTACCTCGCCAAACTGGTAACATCAGTAAAAAGGGGAAACAAAAGTAGATTGGAGTTCCCCCAACGGCTTTAAAGGCTGAATTGATTCCTAAAAATTAAATGTTATACCATTTAGTAAGGTCTTTCAAATGTTCCAATGTGGTGCGTGCGATAATTAATCAAAAATAGCAGGGTTTGTGATATTTTTTGGTTTTGAATTAAATTTGTCATCCTGTCATGATAAGTATGTCAACTGAGAATAGTCTCTCAACAAATACAGTATGTCATATAAACCACATTATTCTGTTCACCATGCCCCACTTTGAAGACCCTGCCTGATAGTTTTGTAGCAGGAACACACATGCATATCAGCTGCCTTTATTCCAGCCCCATATTCAAAACTCATAAGTCATGTGGGGCATGCGTGAAATGAGAGAAAAGGCTGGGGGAAAACAAACATCCAGCACTTCCTCCTCCTTTCACAAACACAGTCGTCAGGTAGTAGTGTTTTTGAAGCAGACGGCGCATGCATCATCGCGTAAGCTTTCCAAACCACCGGCCTGTGTGCACACTCTTGTGTTAAGTGTGCTAAAGTGCTCGAGCCCTCTCCCCGTGTTTACCCTCCTCATTCATCTGAGACCAATAAGTAATCGGTTGACGTGTGGGTCCAGGGCAGGCGTGGCATTGCACTTGACCTACACAGACCGTTTCTGGGGCTTTTTCTTCATGGGACAATGCACTTGTGCTACAGTGACACCTGCTTCAATTATATAGCGGCTCACTGCGGCCACAATGATGGGTAGGACAACAGTGAATATAAGTAAATGTAAACAAAACTAACCAAAGCAAACTAAACACTTAAGCTGCAGCTCACCAGTCTGACTCGTGACTCCATCTAGTGGCACAAATTCTCTGTTAACATCCCATGTATTATTGCAATATTGTGTATTCTATATATATATATATATATATATATATATATATATATATAAATAAAGAAAAAGTATCCATCTGGTTTACTTTATTCAAATACTTTTTCTTCATGTGCTTCATCCAGTGAGCGCCTCTATAGCTACTCCCCTCTCATTGCTCTCAACACTTATGTATTGCTTTTCCTTTATTTTCAATCAATCAATATTTATTTTCAACGCTATTAACATTGTATGATTCTCATTGAAGGCATTAAACTATGAATGAACACATGGAAGTATGATTCCTCACATCTTTAAAAGCACAGTAGGAAGTAGAGCTTTCAGCTACCAAGCTCCCGTCTTATGGAATCAACTTCCATTCTATGTCAAAGAAGCGGACACAGGCCCATTTTTAAGACTAGGCTCAAAACGTTCCTCTTTAAAATGGCCAATGGTCAGGTCAGCTAGGAACAGTTGACCCAGCCTTTTATTGCACCTTACATACATTTAGTCACTTTTTAACCCTGGCTTTTTGACGCACACCGGCTTTTTAACCTACCTTATTTGCATTTAGTCAGGGGCCGAGTGGGCTTACCCCCTGACTTTTTAACCCCATTTTTTTAATGCACCTTACCCCCAGCTTTTTATCGCACCTTACATACACTCAGTCTTAAATCTGTGTATGACTGAGAAAAGGCCAAAACGGTGCAAAGCTGTACTCAAAGCAAAAAGGCGGCTGTTTGAATTATATATTTCAATCTTTTTTGTGTAAAACATAATAATCCCATATGTGTTCAATCATAATGAATGCCTTCAGTGATAATATACAATATAAATACTGTAGTCTTGAAAATAAAGAAAAACTAATACATAAAAAGTGTTGCCAAACGTTTGACCAGTAGTGTAGGGAGTGTGGGAATGCAAGTAAAGAATTTAAGTAAATAATGTATTTGGACTGTTTAATGGTCTAGTTCTTCCTCTGGTGCTTGTGTTGGTGTTGATGCTTTTGGTGTTTTATATGTATTTTATATTTTGTACATGGACTTTCGCAGTACCCTCAGTGCTCTGTGTAAACCTGCTGCCATTGTGCCTCTGCCCAGGGACTACAGATGAAAATTAGCTCGTAGCTATCTCTGTGCAACACATTTGTTGTGCAATGTCCATGTCAAATAAATAAATAAATAAAGCCAAATGATTGTCAAGTCTGTGCCACCTGCAAACCACTCTTAACAATATTTTCTGGAAATCCACAAAACAGCACAAGAAGAGACAACCCTTGACTTCCTCTAAGTCGTATGACATTTCAAATCCTTTTTGCCTAAAGCACTTACTAAGACTCTTAAGTACAGATAAAATATTGAGGTTGACAGGTCAAGCTTTTGTCAAGGCCAAACAAGTGACTGCAAATACTTATTCTTTCACCTAATGTAAAAAAAAACACAGCTACACAAACAGAGAAAAAGCCCAGGAAGGCGCTGCAAATGGCATCAATCAGTCAAGGCCTATAGCTCATACATTGGCAGCCATGCATTTCCTCCAGTCACCGTGTTTTTTTTTTTGTATAGACACTGAGGCCATTCTTTTCTAACATGGTGCTGTGACCTTAGCCGGCACACAGCACTGTCATAATGGCAAATATGACCCGGGGATTACAAAGAGCGCTCGGAGGGAAATGGGATCATGGCGCTGGGAGAAGGGTTTCGAAACCTGTTCAAGCAGTGATAGGTGTGTTTTGGGACCAAACAAGACTGAGCAGGTGAGGAAAGCTACCTCGAACACATTGTGTGGTTTGTAAGTGTCACACCGAAAATGACTATTGACAAGGGGTCCTCGAGTAGAAGTAAAAGAGTGTTGAGTAGAATGTTTAAAGAGTCTTGTAGGTTTAGTTAAAAGGAGCAGAACGCAGATCCCACCAGTACAACAATATGACGTGTGTGTACTGCTGCAACTACTACTGCAACTACTACAACAACACTACTGCTGCTTTTGCTTTTAACACCTATCCTACTACAAACAATTGCGACTGATAATATCAATTGCTGCTTGATTTTGCAATATCTGATCCAGTTTTATTAGACACTTATGTTGCGGCTTCTCACGTCTTCCAATCTCATGCCTCGTCAAGCAGGTTTTATCACTTATTTGCTCAAAAGGGAATCAAGTGCAACTTTAGCACTGGCCTTTGACTTCTGTTTCAATCTTTCACCACTGAACTTTCTTGCAAGTCTCCGCATTACGACGGAGTACGTTTGAGAAGATTCCTCCCTTCCAATGCACATTGTATACAGTAAAAGTGTGTCAAGTTGTTTCGGCAGCGAGGTGACTAAATAAGCACAGACATGTTTTTCTGGCCGCCATGCTTGGATGACTCAGCTGGCTCCTGTTTGCTTTGCCGATTTTCCATGAAGACCTGAATCACACTGCGATAGGAGTTGCATAATAGGCTGTTGCTTCATCCAGTGTAGACTATATAGAAGGATTGTAAGGACCGTTTGTTTGACCGTTTGTTAGTTAGCATATAACCACATATTTACAATAAAAAGTGTAATTATTGCAATGATGAAATGTTTCTCCATAGAACTACAGTATATGGGAAATTGTAACTTAAAGGGACTCAACAGAGGTTGTCCATTTTCATACTCGTGACTGCCACCTCTGGCCGTCCGCGTAACTGCAGTCTCCATGTTAAGCTGGTGAATGACTGCTGAGTAGAGTCCCTTTAAATCAGTGTTTCTGGGGGTACGCACGAACTTAGCAATCGGTACTTGGAATCATTTCATATAAAAATAAGATTAAACTGAAATGTATTTTTGATTATGATGATCAAAGAAAAGCTATTTAAAACATTTCACTGTAAAGAGTGAAAGTTTGAGAATATTTAGTGTCTTTTTAACTGATAAATAGGAGTTTTAGTCATTCACTTTCAAACGACTCCAGGAAACCATTGAGGCAGCTGACTAAAATTGAAAGGCCCAAAAAAGGTTGGACTTAAATGACAATTTTCATAGCTCCTACACACTGTAATCTTTCCAGTCTTGAACTTAACATTATTTTGAATTTTATTTTTTAATTTCTAGCCTGATTTCTTGAGTTTCGAACTCCAAAAAACACAAATTTGCCTTTTTACAGATTTATTCAGTAATAACTAGATTATTCAAAAACTAAACAAGGAATGCAAAATCGCCTCCGAACAAATCTTTGTAACTAATATATCAACACAATAAAGCCATAAATTGTAACCTGGCTCTGTCCATTATTTAGGTTTTGTCACTGACTCGTAACTTTGCTGGGAGCGGGACATCACCAGCTCGCCTCCATGGAGATGTTGCTGCTTTGTTTTCACTATGTAGCCGGATTTATTTTTTTTTAAATACATTTTGTCCTCTTCCAAATGTTTATTTTGACATCCCACTGTTTAGTTTAGTTTATTTCTTTAAAGGACAATGTGCAGTTGCATAACAAAGATGGCTGCACCAGATTTAGCACCATGCTAATTTCCATCTGTAGTCCTAACTACCAGATTAGTATTGTCTAGCTCAGCCATTCCCAAACTTGAGTGTCGCCGCCCCCCTCATACATCCAAAAATCTCTTGAGGCCCCCTGATGATAAGAAGGTATGTTATTTAAAAGAAAATGTCATGGTTTTCCAGTGGTTTTCACTTAATTTGACATAGACAATACAAGGAAACAGTGATAATAGAGAAAATTTGATTACATATGAACAAATGCATATAAAGTTCATTATAAAATCTATTGATTGATTGACTTGTGGACAACCTTTGGAGGCCCCGGACCCCACTTTGGGAACCAGTGGTCTAGCTGATCATTAAGAGATCATGAGGATTTGCTACAGGCATATTTGTTCAGTGTGATGTAGTAGAATTACCTGATTATTCTGCTATGTGGCTTTAACATAATCAGAAAGTACAGAAATGATGATATTGTGTCAAATTGTATTTATTAATTTTCTATTTAACCTTTATTTAACCAGGAAAAGTCCTCTTGAGTAAATGTATTTATATCCAAATCTATTAAGTTGTCTTTTTGTTTTGCGTTTAGTGTTTCTAAGAACGCAAGAGGAAGCAGAAAAGGTTGTTACGGCAAATTTGTGGTTTGTCTTCAAAAGGTGTTGTTGCTGTTAAGTCGCCACATAAATGGGGAACGGTTGAGTGTGAATTACCTCTAAATGATCTGAAACGTGTATTACAAGAGGCTTTTGTTTGCATGAGTGTAATCTGAAGATGAATCTGACAGCACTGTCCTGTTACGGCTCTGTGACGCCACATAGTTCATCCGCGCCTACGCAAACATTTATGTGATGCAATTTCTAATCATTTATCACTTTTGTCTCTGTCTTTTTATTGTTTCAACAGCAAAGTTGAGTCGTTTTAACATTGAATTTATTTTCTAATTGCAGTCCGGTCCTCGAGCGCCCGGGTGAGGAGAACAGAGAAGGACACAGCCAACATCACTAGTCCCGGTGCGTACACACAACACAATGAATAACACTGTATGGGCATATTCAAACTATTTCCTGCTTAAATAAAGTGTCAGATATACAGCGGTATCCCAAAATATAACCCGCTCACTCCTATAACCCAAGCGTCCATGTGTTGCTTAAGTTTCTGAGCAAAGAGGGCATTCAAAATAGAAATAGCTAAACCCATAGTGATATGTCATATTGTGTTATATACAGTATATTGTGCACAAGGAAATAAGAATGATTGTACACAGACAGACACTCCCTGTTACTGAGTGTCGTCCTTGTGCAACAGTTCACGTGGATGTGACAATTGAGAACTTGATATCAAGAATTCAGAAGGCAGCTTAAGACATCTATGACATTTCATACTATTTTTATGCAGATGATGTGTTTTCCCATCCAATCATCAACTTCCAGTAGTTCAAAACTTGATAATTGTTTTCGTAAAGTCAAAAGCTGGCCAACAACTACCGGAAGTTTAATGACTCGAAGACTGAGGTCATCCCTATTGGACCTCAATCTTTTAATCCCTGGTTCTCTTTATAACAATACTACCTGCAGCGCAAAGAATCTTGGTGTGTTCTTAAGCTTGAAAGGTCAAGTAAACTGTTTTTATCAACTTAAACTCAGTTTGATTTGAATACTTTATTTTGAGCCATACAAAAATATATTATATTCTGTGTACAGCAAGCACTGTACCCACACCCAGGCAAACAATCATACAGAACAAAGAACAGAAAGAAAAAAAGGCACAGGAAGAATCTGTCCAAAGTTTTACATTCCATTTAGCATACTGTATTAGTACTAGTAAACAAAGATTGGCTCAAAAAGAAGTGGGAAGAAGAAAACTTATTTGCTCCCACCCCCTATTCATACTTTTAACTTGTGTCAACTAATAAACTAATAAAATGAAACCGTTTTGATCTATTCGGACCTTGAGAAAGTAAAGCATGCTATACCAGTAGGAGGTATGAGCATATTACCCCAGTGTTGGCTTCACTCCATTGGTTGCCCATCAAGTTCCGTATTGATTTTAAAATTTTGATGCTAACTTTTAAATGTTTGGTTATCTTTGCGACCTTGTTCAGCTGTATACTCCTGCCTGAGCACGGAGGTGTAGAGATGTGGCACTGCTGGCTGTGCCCAGGTCACAAATGGTCACAAGAGGAGACCGGGCCTTCTCGGTTCGTGCTCCCTCCTTGTGGAACTCACATCCGACTTATATACAGCGTTGCTCAAGAGCTATTTATATGGTAAGGGATTTGGGTAATTGTTGTTATCAGTTATGACTCATGATCTTTGCAATTTGACTCATTATTTATTTTTGTATTTTGTTGGATTATGTTTTCTGTGAAGCACTTTGTCAGTGTGTTTAGAAAAGTGCTATACAAATAAAATTATAATCTTGAACACTGGTTCCCAAAGTGGTAAATAGTTTTTAAATATTATGCTACTTTGCTCATGCAGGTGCCTTTATCCACCTTATTCAGGAAGTTGTAATGGGGGCCGCCATTTTGTATTTCTGGTCAAACTGCAGGTCTGACTTGAGCTTTGATTTCTGTTTTTGGTGAAACATGTAACGTTTACAACTGTATTTATACAACAAACCTCTGTGTGAATATATCCATCAGCTCTGGTCCTTTAGAGTTCCTCACAGACAATTAGCCAATTAGAGAGACAACAAAAAGTCAG
>OMNZ01094503.1:0-12819 GCA_900303255.1 Lesueurigobius sanzi
AAGAGAACGTTCATGTTTTTATGAGCAGGCTCAAGACCCACCTGTTTAGTTTAGCTTTTAATTAATAATTATCATTTTAGACATATTTATTATTTCACTATGCTCTCTACTTACTCTGTCAGTCCTATTTTACTTATTCTATATTTTGATTATTGTATATACTGTAATTGTTTGTATGATAACATTTAGATTTTCCTTTTAGACTCCTGTTAGCGTTCTGCCATTTTTAGGTTCTTCCAGTGTTCCCTCCGAGGGAGCCCTCTGCCTCGGGAGCGGCTGTCGGCTCTGGCTGCCTGGGTGCTGTCCTGTGGGTGCTCGGGTGGAGGTGTGGTGTCTCTGCCTCCTCTGGGTGCTCTGGCTCGGTGCCTGGTGGCTGGACCTGTTCTGCTGCTCCTGACGCAGACGGCTCCTCTGCTGGACAAAATCCTGGCGTGTGCGTGTGTGTGCGTGTGTGTGCATGTGTGTGTCTGTGTGTGTGTGTCCGTGCGTCTGTGCGTGCGCATTCGGATGAGCGTGCGAATACTGATGTGTGTGACAATTCTGGGTGGGGGTGTAATTGAATGATCTGTCTTAATGTGTTTCTAATCTGTAAAGCGCTTTGAGCTGCATTTTGTATGAAAAGCGCTTTATAAATACAGTTTTGATTGATTGATTGATTGAATAAGGAGCTAGCGAGCCCTATTAAGTACCTTTTAGCACCAAGAGAAGAGGGACTTGGAGGTTAACTCCTCCTGCTGGTTCACTCTTAATAAAACCACAGCGTGCCCCAGGCTTTAGTAGCTGATGACGATATTTGGACGAAATGTCCTACACTTCAACTACAGAGTACAGATGAAGACTGAAGAATTTTTGCCTACGACTTGTAACTTGAGTTACTTCATCTGTGTAGGTTCTCAGTTGTACAGGAGTTGTCCATTGTAGGCCAAGATTCTTCAGTCTTCATCTGTACTCTGTAGTTGAAGTGTGACATTTCGATCTGAGTCCAAAGATCCTCCGCAAATAAAGACTTAAGATTGGGTCTCTACAGAGGTTTGCTCTTAAGAGACCCATGGGCGTGTTGAAGTCTTTATTCGCTGAGGAAGATCTTTGGACTAGGATCGAAACATCCAACACTTCAACGATTGTACAGATGAAGACTGAAGAATTTTGTCCTTCGATGGACTTAAATTGTAATGACTAATATACTACTGTATTATAGTAGTTATATTACTTGTTTAAGGAATATCATATTCCTCACTTTTGTAATACAATGGCCCCAACACTGATACCTAGTTTAACAAACACTAAACAACATATCCAAAATAATATACAAAATCTTTGTAACTAATCAACAAAATAAAACCATAAATTTAAACCTGGGCATACCCGTTACTTTAGTTTCACAAGTATATTTTGGCAATTTTTATGCACAATTTGCAGTGAAATATGTGAAAAGATTTTGAATTGTTACTTCACAAAGCCACTACTGAACAAATATCACATTAAACAAAATTCATTTGAAGTAATTACTGAATTTTATTAATTTAGCCCTCTGTGAACATATTTACATCTCGAGTGGTTTACAATGTGAATGACCAAAAAATAAGCCTTTATTATTATTACAGATGATTATTGTCTTACGCCTCATTCATCAAACGCTCTACATTCATGACAATCTCACAAACAAACACAAAGCAGTGTGACAATTATCAAATCAATTTAAATACTTCGAATAAAACTATGGTACAATATGAATTTCCCCTGCTCAAAAGTCTCACCCAAGGCACACGTCTCACAACACTGCTGCTTTCAACGCGGACAATACTGCATGCAATTTAAACGTTCAGATAATGTAATATTACAGAGATCGCAACCCATTAGCTTCCTGCTTGGCTTCTTCTCTCCCTCATCTTCCTGCACAAAACCCCTGTGTAGCAGCTGCACTGGGAAAACAAATCTAAACACAAGTTGCATATTCTTGAAATCCGAATATTCGACCTTGTTTTGCGCAGGTACGTGAAATTATCTGCCAAAGGAACGAGCCTTTTTGCTCTTCCGTTGGCAGATTTCTTTACTCGGCAAAACAGAATCACTCAAATTATGATCAAATATTCTCAATCCCAGTCATTTTAACTCATCCAGATGTCATTTTCTGCAGTGTGTGTCTGTCCTGAGCTGATCTCGAAGTGAACGCTCCATGTCGTTCTGTACATATTGCACCCTTTGCCTGTTGCACGACCTTCTGCCGCATTTCTTAGTGGTAGAAAAGTAGCATCGCGAAAAAAAATATACAAATCTAGTCTTTGATTCAAGCACATATCGGAGGGATACTGTCCGTTATTGCGGGGTGGAAGTCCTTGTGCGTCGAGTTTTGCATAGATCCGGGGAGGCACTGCAAAAGCGAATCTGAAAATATGAAAAAGCTTCCCGGAAGAAGATAATTTGGCCTTTATTTGAGCAGGTAAGTAAATGTATCTGCCAATGGAATATGTCTTTTTGCACTTATTGCCCCGAAAATAAGATTGAATTTCTTATTGCACTTAGAAATTAGGAAAAAGAGCAAAAATCTTACTCCATTGGCAGATTTATTTTTACTTGGCAAAGCAGGATTCCTCAAATTAAGATCAAATCCTCTTCAATCCAGAAATCTTCACGTATTAAGATATGACTTTTTGCAGTGTGTGTAGTCGTAGGAGGGTCATGCACTGGTGTCGGCTGTTAGATGAACTTGTTGGCCAGGTTCTGGATGTCGTTCCGGGTGAACTCTGAGGTCTCGGTGGCCGAGAGGCGATCGAACAGCTGGGTCATGGTGCTGCGGTCGCTCTTCTCCAGCAAGACCAGCGCGATCTGCCGACACAGCAAAGGTTTGGCTTTAAAACAGGGTTGATGGTGAAATGGAGAGAGCTGCGTCTGGTTACACTGTAAAATATGACGGCGACAAAGGAATAGTAATACATTGCAGTTTTCATTTCATCATTTCATTCATTATTCATTCTTAAGTTCTCAAAAACATCAAGACAATGCCAACAACCTCTCAAATGGACCAAGCCTGAACTTGCCCAAGGACACACCAACAGCTACATCAGTACATTTTATGATAAATACTTTCAATACATTTTAGAGCCTGTATCTGTACTTTCTACTTTCTGAACTGAAGAACTCATGGTTAGAACGCATATGGATCTGCTGTAGAGTTGAGAAAAATCTAATATTGTTTAAGTCCAAAACACCAGAGGCTCATTCAGTTCAGCACCTGGTTTGATAAGAACAGCACAATTCCTAATGGTGCACTGCGTAACATTTTGGATTATACAAACTGTTGCCAATATGGTCCTGAAGACCAGCTAGAGACCTATTCAAAGAACAACCAACCCCCAAATCATCTTTTTTTTTGCTGATAAACTGTCAAAATGGGTGTCTAACTATGGTACAACATGAATTTCCCTCTGCTCAAAAGGCATGAAATTTAAATGGGCAAAAAGTTCAAATAATAAAATATAATAAAATATTACAGATTACCCATTAATCTGTCTAAATGGGTGACTACATCAGTGGTTCTCAACCTTTTTTGCCTTGAGTACCCTTTGGGCCTTTCATTTATTCCACGAGTACCCCCTGCCTCCATGGTTTTGTTGATTAGTTAGAAAGTGAATGACTAAAACTCCTAATTATCAGTAAAGAAAAAGACAATTAAACTCACTCTATACAGTTACATGTTTTTAAGCTTTTCTTTGATTACAATAATCAAAAATACAATTTGTTTTATCTCTTTTTTTTTTTATCTGAAATTAATCCCAAGTACCCCTGCTAACCTCTCGCGTACCCCTAGGGGTCCCTGTACCCCTGGTTGGGAAACACTGGTCTGTATGTCCCGATACTATTTAGACATTTTTACAACTTTTGACAACTTTAGTGCCTAAAGCTGTCTGTGTGTGGCTCCCTTCAGCTTCAACACTCAGTGGCTACTACTTTTGAATTTCCCCATGGTGCTACGCTCTGCCCCTGAGGCCCCTCCCACACACACCTCATAGACAGAGAAGCAGCATCTTCACAGCACATCACCCCAAAGCCTCCGGGCACACCTCTTTTGTGGCAATTTAAAAATTTTGGGTAAGGCCCTGCCACGCCTCGCTAGCCCCACTTTAAATCTCATCAGTCAGCCTTTAGTCCACATCACGGTGGAGACGAGCTGGAGGCGTCCCCGCTCCCAGGAAAGTTACAAGTCAGATCTTAGGAGACATGAGTCACTCTGAGTCATTTTTTAGGTGTTTTCAACAATAAAAAATAGATGCTTGTATTTCATTGTAATTATTGGGTTTAGTTTCATGGTGTACCTTTAATTACAAAACAATGTGTTTCTCCTGTACCTGTACTTTTACTTAAGTAAGAAAATGTACTACTTCTTCCACCACTGCAGATCACAAACAGTGAGTCATATGCTCTGTCCAAATGTCCATCTACAGTACACATGGGTTAGGCACAAAAAGGGTGTTGTTACAATCGGTATTCGTCTGTCAGCGGATTTATCAGTGTTAGCCCTCTGATTACAAGCAGTTATTTAGGATGTGCCTCGCCCTTTTCCACCAACGCAACAGGAATGGGCTTCGCTTTGTGACACATCGACAGTTCAAAGGAATCCCGTTGACAGCAGCATGTTTCAACAAGACGACACTCAGCCACTAAAATACTACAGCCAGAAGCAAAGTCAGGTTTGCAATGGCCACACAGACAGAACATCCTTTGTATCTCTGTATGAGCTAATCTTAACAACAAAATCTTTGGTCAGTGAGTCGCAACTGATAAACAACAATAAAAAGTTGCACAGTAACTCAGGTGTCATAAACATCTCATAAAGTATCTCTGGTATTTTTGTTATGTAAAAGTGAAAAGGTTTGGAAGAACCCAGGTCTAGGTCTAGCATATTACCTAACCCTAAAATTCACTATATCCATCTTCTACATCCTTTCCTAATCCTCTCCCATTTCTTTAGTCTTCAAAACTTCAACATCTTCAACTATGCAGCCAGTTCTATAGATATAACACGACTAATCTGAGGGATCCATTCATTTCCAAGAACCATTCAAAAGCCTGGATCATTGTTATATATATATATTTCTTTGGCTTTGTGTGTTACCTTGAACCTGTCCGCTGTGTGGAGGTGACACAGGTGTTGGTAGACCAGCCCGGGGTCCCTTTGTAGCAGATGCGAGTCCAGGGATTTCATGATGAATGTTAAGTTGTGTCCGTCCAGCTCGGTGCTGAGGTACTGAGGCAGACTCTGGGGCGGAGTGGAGGCCAGCAGCTCCGCACAGGCCTCCGTGTTCCCAGCGCCGCGTGCCGTGTTCAGGGCCTGTCCGAATTCATAGGCGTTTGAGGGGTGAAGGTTAACACTGATGTCCTGTCTTCTGCGGTCAGGAGCAGCGGAGGAGGAGGAGGGTGTGTCGTCCTCACCGTCCACCTGAGGAGACAGTAACGCTATTAGCAGACGATGTTTTGAACCCCAAGAAGGCCTAACCTGTCTTCAAATTGTACAGGCAGCACAAAATAACACAGATTTGCTCATTTAAATGGAGTGTTGCTATAATTAGGGTGATCAGATGTCCCAGTTTAGAGCCCTCTGTCCCATGTCCCTGTGAATTTCTCCAAAACCATTGATTTTTTCCAATTTTACACAAGCTATGTCTCAGTTGTCCCGTTTTTACCAGTGCCATGTCCAAAGCTATGATTTTTGGCCATTTGTTCGTCAAACACAAAGCTTCCATAGTGACTGAACCAATTAAAAAGCTACATTTTCTATGACCTCAATTAATTTCATTGACATTAGACTTTTACAAACAGATTCACCATTCAACGTGGAGGAAAAACATCAATTTGACTCCCCTCAAATTCCCATTTTTGTCCCAGTTTTACTTTGCAGCATGATTTTGAAATATATACCATCAAAATCAGGCTGTAATCTTTAAATTGGGAGAGCAAGTTGCAAAATAATAACTAGATCCTACTCATTACAGACATGATCTTTCAAATGTTTACCAGATCCTGCAAAAATATTTCTTGGATCCTTTGTAATAAACGTAATGAATGGTGAATCCTATAAATAAGTGAAAATACTTGAAAGGCTATGCGTTTGATGTTTTATACTCCACAGTGAGAGCTTTGGTTGACCCAAGAGGATATTTTCAACAAAGATTTCACATCTGCACAACATATTTCACAGATATTTCACACATCCAGAGCTGAGGCATTGCATAAGAGAGGAGCAATTACACTTATGAAGAGAAACTACAGGGACACAAGGGACAATTTTTTGATTTTGGGCCAGTTTAATCTCTAAAACATATGATCTAATCTTTACGATAAGGAGAATAGGAAATTGTAACTTCAATTACCATTTTTTTCCTACGACTGACTCCAAACTTTCCAGTCTTGGACTTAACAATATTTAGAAGGTTTGTTCAGAGAGTTTTTTCAATATTTAATTCCTAGCCTGATTTATTGAGTTTTGAACAGCCCCAAAACAAGGCACTATTTCATTTAGTCACCAATAACTAGCTTATTCAAAAATACATATTTAAACCTGGCTCTATTCATTATTTAGATTTCATAGCCAAAATATAGGACATCTTGACCATTTTTATGCATAAAAATTATTATATTATATTATTATAAACATATAAAATGTATGTATGAGGACTACAGATGGAAAGTAGCCCAGGGCTAAATCTGGTGCATTTACACAAAGTAACTGTGCTGAGTGTTCATTAATGTGCACTGTCCTCTCCAAAGTAAAGTAATCTCACTCAGTCTCAGTAATATCACTCAGTGTACATTTTCCCCTGTCCACCTGCAGTACCTAAGAGCCTGTAACTCCCCTCATGTAGGGCCATGTGTACCTCTGTGATCGGGACAGTCTTCCTGGGTTTGGATGATGAGGCGTTAGCGTTAGCGTTAGCATTGGCCAGGCTCTGTCTCAGCAGCACAGTGACCTCCTCCAGCTCCTTCTCTGCCTCCTGGACGTTAGGATCCTGGTGCAGCACTTCCTGGAGATCTGAGCTGCAGGCCAAGTAATCCTATAGGACACATGTTAAATATAAATAAATATACTCCTGTGGGTCACATCGTTGAGCACATCACTACAAGATTCTAGCCGCATTTTACCTTGAGACCTTTGTTGGCCATGGCGCGTCTGTAGAAGGCCTTCTTATTGGTTGGCTCTAACTTCAGGGCTGCGTCACAGTCCTGTTTGGCCTCTGCAAATCTCTCCATCTTCACGTAGCACAAGGCTCTAGATGTAAAAGAAATATAGTTTTAGATCCATACAATTCTACTCATTCATTTTTCATACGTTATTATGGGATGATTTTAGATGGTTTAACTTTATAGTTTTACTCTTGCCTTTGGTCTGATGTCCTTAAAGGCCTTTTACGTGATTTTTTGTTCATATTGTTTGCCGTCATTGTTTGTGAAACAGTTGTGCCCAAACTGAATCATAACTTTCCTAACACACTTCTTCCATCCCAGTTCTTCACAGGGATTGATGGGGTGGTTTATTTGCTTGGGACAGTGCAATGTGGTATTGGGACTGGTGAGTTCATAAGGACATTTCACAAATATCAGGGTCACTTTTCAAGATCACTGTCACAATGATGCTAACAACAACTAGCGGTTAAAAAGGACTGAAGGAAAAAAAACAATTTAATTCCACAACAGAGCACAAGGTGGAGATGTAGTCTCTCGTCACGTCTTGTTGACTGCTGCATAATTGTAAAAACATTTCATGGTTTTGCTGCATACTGTTGTAGTATCATCAGTCACCTCGAGTCTCTCTCTCTAAAACAGGTTACAGATCTAGGGGTAATCATGGACTCGGACCTGAACTTAAACAGCCACATTAAATCAATAACATCAGCAGCTTTTTAAGATCTAAAAACATTGCTAAGATCAAAGGTCTAGTGTCTAAAGCAGACTTGGAGAGATTAATCCATGTGTTTGTCTCCAGCAGGTTAGACTACTGTAACGGCAGCTCACTGGCCTCTCAGCTGCAGTACGAGTCCTGACTAGAACCAGGAAATACGACCGTATTAGTCCAGTGCTCAGGTCTCTGCACTGGCTTCCTGTCGCTCAGAGAATAGAGAATGCTTGTTTACAAGTCTCTTCATGGTCTAGCACCAAAGTACATCTCTGACATGTTAGAGCCGTATGAACATCTCTGGTTCTAAGGACCTCAGGGAGTGGTCTCCTGCTGAACCCAGAGTCAGGACTAAACATGGTGCGGCTGCGTTTCAGTTTTATTCTCTGGCTTTTAACACGGCGTGAGTTGTTGTGTTTTTTATTTTTCTTTTATTAGGTTTATAGATTTTATTACTTTTATAGATTTTAAGTAGATTGATTTTTATTTATTGTTTCATGTATTTATATTTTAGAGATGCTCACACTTGTTTTATTGTTTTTTTTAAATGTTTTTTATTATTTATTTTATTATTGGGGGAGCTATATTGAGATGTTTTGTCTATTGTTTTGGTTGATTGTGTGCAGCACTTTGGGACTGTCATGTTGTTTAAATGTGCTATACAAATAAAGTGGATTGGATTTATGCAGCTAAAATCTGGAACAGTCGGCCAGAAGATGTGAGACAGACTTCAACCCTGACTTTTAAATCCAGACTGAAAACAGTTCTTTTTAGTTGTTCATATGACACTGAAAGTATTTGATCTGCACTCTTCAATTGATTAATGACTATATTTATGTTTTATTGATAGATTCTGTTTGCCTTCCTGCTATTCCATTGCCTTGTGTATGAACTGTGCTCTACAAACAAACTTGCCATGCCCGACTGTACTTCCAAAAGCAAGCGCGTAGTGGTTCTATTGTCCACGGCTGTTTGCTCTAGTTTCAGAGGTAATCAGTCCCCTATTGTGAACGCGGGGGTTGACCGGGCGACAGGGCATCTAGTCCGACCTGTCCGCCGCTGTGGGCCTTCATGGATGAGGACACAGCCATGGCTTGTGGCATTTGTAGCTGCTTTCAGGACTAAGGCTAAACTCAAATCTGATCTGTTTTATGTTGATATTTTAGATTACGACAGAAAAGGGATGGTGCAGGCTCTGATTTTAAAAAGTATGACATGAAAAGACATTTTACTAAATAGGCCATATGAATAAGAAATCAAATATACAAATGTTGCCATCTAAGGCGAGACACTGCAGGTGAATAGAGAAAATAGTTTGAAATGTTACTGACAAAAATATGAGAAAAATGTATTGAAAGTTTAGGTATTTTATACATACAAATGCCCTAAATTGCCTCTATTTTTTGGCAAATAATGGCTAGAGCTGGGTTTAAATTTATGGTTTTATTTTGTAGACACATATTAGTTCCAAAGATTTGTTTGGAGAGGATTTTGGATATCCTGCTTATTTCTTCTTTAGCACTATCATTTGTAATTTTGCCTTGCTTTTTTGGGTTCAAAACTCAATAAATCAGGCAAGGAATCAAATATTTTTGGACAACTTATGAACTGGCTTAGTAAAATATGTTTTTGGTTTTACTTTTGCTCTTATTGATTTGTAACAGCCTTTATGTGCTGCATTTTGTTTTGTTAAGATGCCTTGTGTGGCTTACATGTTCAAATAAACTCATTCAATATTGACAAATCCCTCTGAAAAAAAACCCTTTGAAATATTGGTAAGTACAAGACTGGAAACTTTGGAGTCTGTCAGAGCTACAAAGTGGAGATGTTGTGGAAAAAAATACATTTCGAGAAAATGGAGGGTATGGGAAAACCAATGACTGCAATAATTTCAAACCTTATTGTAAAGGTTAGGATATTAATTTGTTTCCAGGTGAAAGTTTATATGTTAATAGAGCAAAACTGGCCCCAGACCTGAAATTGCACGTGTCTCTCCTTAGATGTGCAAGGAATTTCACACATGCGATGAATTACCGTGAAAGAAGTCCTAGCAGCAGGAAGCAAAAGTGAAAGACAGCACAGCCCCTGACCTGTTCGTGTAGACCGCACACTCCTCAGGCTTCAGTTTAAGGCATTCGCTGTATTTCCCCGCGGCGTCTTTGTATTGGCCTTTTTTCACGTAGTCGTTCCCTTCCTGCTTCAGAGCCGAGAACTGGACGTCTGCTCTGCGCTCTGGAAGACAAAGCAAAGTCATTGATAGGCACCAAACACACGGCACAGGAAGCTCATTGTCTATGCCACCAAGATGTCCTTTATTCAGATTTAGCCAAGACACGCGATGAATCAAGCTAGGGATTAAATATTGGTAAAATCCCCCTGAACAAGCCTTTGAAATATTGCCAAGTCCAAGATTGGAAAGTTAAAGCGGAGATGTTGTTTTGTAAATGTGATAAAAATGCATTTTGGGCAGTAATTACACTCCTCATTGTAAAGACTAGGGCATTTATTTTTGTTTCCAGGTGAAAGTTTATATGTAAAGAGTGCAAACCGGCCCAAAACCATCATTACCTGCAGTGTCTCCCCTTGAGCTGCCAAATAATGAATGCTTTTTGTACTAAACCCCTAAAAACAACACCGTTTTCCTTTTAACACAGAGGCATTTTGAACCCGCGGACCTTGGACTTGGCGAGCGAGACGCGATGCATGAAAGTCAGCTCAGCGATCATTCAGAGTGCGGACTGAGGGCTAATCAATTTTGCTGCAGAGGGAGCAGCGGTGTGCCAGCGCGGCTATTCTTTCATTATGGTGCTTAAAAATAACCGCTTTAGCCGGAGCCAGGGGAACGGGCAAACTGCTCGGTCAGTGAAGGGAGGTGACACAAACTCCGGATCAGCACAAGTGACAGAGAAGATGGAGGAGTGAGCTCTATGCAGACACGGGCACTATTCTGTTTGCCCATGTGGATCTCTGCGAGGTTTACTGGTTCAAGACTGTCCTAAAGGGTAGTTTATGTTGGAGATACAAGCGGCTGCTGCTGCTCACTGGGGCTTAGAAATGCTACGGTCAAAAACTCAAAAGCCTTAATTGTGATTCAAATTAATAATGTTAATAATAGATTTACATGTCATTTTTTTCCATTACAGTTACAGTAGGGCCACCTTGTCACTCAAATATCCAAAGTTAAAGAATAATGTGTCTCTATATGCATTATTTTACTATATCACAACAGCCACTACATGTCTGAAATGTTCATACTGTGTTGGCTGAAAATATGGATACATTGACCTATCATTAGTATATAAAGAAGTTTCTGGAGTATGATTCTCCAAAGAAGCCGAAACACATCTCACATCTTTGTCATCTTTGTGTGTAAAACCTATGTCTAAATAGATCAGTGGGATTACATGCTGTAGCAAATCCATAAGGAGCAGACTTCATTAGTTTGTAGTCTCTCGGGCTGTATAATATGGACTAATACATAAATTAGAATGTGTAGAAGCCTGATGATTCCGATCCTAGTCAACTTGTATGGATCCACGACCACTGCCAGAGTCTTTTCCCATTTGCTTTGATTATGTGGTGTGTGTGCCCTCACTGCTCACACACCTGCGTCCCTCTTGGCCTTCTCGGCTCGGGCCTTTAGCGCCTCCTCACTCAGCTGCTCCGGTTTACGGTGCTGCTGCGCGGTTAGAGGCACCGCTGGGATCTCGGGAAGCTTTTCTCTCCACTCCGGACCGTCCTGATCAATCAGCAACCGTGTGATTCTGAAACGGGACGGATAAATGAATACATATTAATCCATCTGCAAATCCACACGTGACATCTGAAAATGCTGTACCTGTAACTAAAGAAAGAAACTGTTCCGTTTTAGTCATGGTTTATTGCTCATACAGTAATTCCTGGGCCAATCCACGGGAACCAAAAATAGTCACACAGTTCAAGGTCTTCTCTGTCAGCACAAATTAACGTAGGTCTAATTATTTTCTCATAAAGGTGTCCAAAAGTGGAGACAATATTCAAAAAGATGTTCATGATGTTGGCCAGTACAAAGGACTTTCAGCCATAAGAATAATATGGCAGGTTTGTGAATCCAATCCATTTATGAATTTCTTTTAAAAACTGTTTCTCTCCCATAGAATTATATCGGCACTTGCTCCAAATGATATACTTCTATAACGTGAACGCAACCTATTGATACTTTGGACAAAAAGCCTTGGGTGAGCAGCTGTATTACGTAAGAAAGAAGACACATTAGGCTCAGAGCCATAATTAACTTGTAGCAGCTAAATCTGTTAGCCTTTAATTAGATAATGTAGTAGTTAATAAGGTTGAAAAGGCTCATTTACAATAAAGACAATAGCATCAATGACAAAGTTACTCTTAATATAATGAATGTGACTAAAAATATAATACATTTGTTTTTGTTTTTGAATCTTGTATAAACATTGGACAAAAAGGCTCAATCATAACCTAAACATAGTCACTTTCGTACAGTAAATTTTCACAGATTTCTTTTGGTGCTACTTCCCTGTCGCTGAGTGTGTGGTGAGGTACCTGTTGACGCTGTCGTGTGCTGCCTGTACACTGGTGTCTATTTGCAGGACGGTCTTGTAATCCACGTAGGCCTTTCGGTAACGCTCTAGAGACTCGTAAGCCATGGCCCGGCGCAGCAGGGGCTTGAGGGAGAACGGCTGTAGCTCCAGAGCTCTGTGGTATAAATAGAGCAGGTGAGACAAAGGCAGTCTGACTCTGCACTGAGGAGGCTGCAGTCTGAGAGGGACGTAAACAATAGGGCACTTCATGATCTTACAAAGTTATTCTTAAGGGGAGACAGTGCAGGTGAAACTCTTGTTTGGGGCCAGTTTGCTCTCATAACAAACTTGTGCTTAGCCCACCACCCAGTATAAGGTGTTTAACAGTATTTCTGTTTA